>PISX010002856.1:0-150020 GCA_004024625.1 Mellivora capensis | reverse complement strand
GGAAGGTGGGTTGGGAATGGACGAAACAGAGGAGACTGAGAGCCATGAACCTCCACTTATAAAATAAATAAATCACAGGAATAAAAAGTACAGCATAAGGGATACAGTCAGTTTAAAAAGTGGATAATTGTTATGATGCCTAAGTGACATTGAAATTAAAATCTAACAAAGTTTGACCATAAAGCAAACTTATAGATCACTCTTACCATAAATTCAGAATCCAAGAATGTAAGAATAATTCATTACATTAGCAAATTCATTCAGATAAATAATAATATGGAAAGAGCTAAAGAGCAAAAAACATAGAGTTATTTCTAGAGACATTGAAAAGGTATTTGAAGAATTCAACACTCCTTTCTTGATTTTTTTTTAAACTCTCAATTATCTAGGAATATATGAATACTTTCTTAACAAGACAATATGCTTGTCTCAGTCTAAAAGCCATGTTTAAAGATAAGACATTAAAGGAAATTCTTCTAAAGTAAGGGAAAGGACCATGATACGTTACAACTATTTTTAAACATTATTCTGGGGTTATAAGTCAGTGCGACAAGGAAGAAATTAAAGATATGAACATCAAAATTTAAATAAAAACTTTAAGAAAAGATTTAGGGCTGCCTGGGTGGCTCAGTCATTAATCATCTGCCTTTGGCTCAGGTCATGATCCCAGGGTCCTGGGATTGAGCCCCACTTGCGTAGGCTCCCTGCTCAGCGGGGAGTCTGCTTTTCCCTCTCTCACTTTCCCTCCTTGCGTTCCCTCTCTCACTGTGTCTCTCTCTGTCAAATAAATAATCTTAAAAAAAAAAAAACTTTAAGAAAAGATTTTAAAAGACTAAATAAAAAACCTTGGGACACCGAAAAAAATGAAGATAAAAACATTGGAATTCAAGCTGTAAAACTGTCACTATTTGTAGAAATTCTGAAAGTATATCTGGGAATACTACACAAATTTATTTTTTGCAACCTTGTCTGGAATAATGAAAGATTGGAAACAACTCCAATATTTTTTAACAGAGATACAGTCTTAAAATGGGATACTACTATGCAGATACAAAAAATAAAGTATACTACTATGAAAATTTTCCATGACCTGTTACTAAGGTAAAAAAAAAAAAAGAAAGAAAGAAAAAGAAGTAGGTTACGTTTAAGTAACAACAGGATAAAAGTAAGAATATATATTTGTCTTAATTGACTATGCATTTTAAAAATCTCTGAAAGGATACCCAACAAATAAAGGTGATCACCTCTAGGAAGGGGATGAGGATCCGGAACATGGGTAACCTTGGCTTTTCAGCGAACTTTTATAAAATTTGATTTGACAATCACGATAATTATTAGCTATCTACGGATTAAATAAAATAAATTTAAAAGTCATTAGGCATAATGTGAATTATATGTTTTTATCTGTCATTCTCTCTTTAACATTAGGGGAAAAAATGTGCGGTGCCACAGAACAATAATAGTACTACACGTACTTTCTTTTTATGAAAAGGTCAAACTAATTTCCACATGCAGGGTATAATCATGTTAGCAGGCATGATTCATGTGGTTATTTCAGGTACATAGTCTTCCTTTTTTATTAATTAATCATATATTCAAGTGTCAAAAGGAATGACAACTTCTTGGGCACCTGGGTGGCTCTGTGGGTTAAAGCCTCTGCCTTCAGCTCGGGTCATGATCCCAGCATGATCCCAGCATGTATCCTGGAATGGAGCCCCACATCAGGCTCTCTGCTTGGAGGGGAGCCTGCTTCCCCCTCTCTCTCTGCCTGCCTCTCTGCCTACTAGTGATCCCTGTCTGTCAAATAAATAAATGAAATCTTAAAAAAAAAAAAGGAATGACAACTTCTAAGGAGATGATGTATTTACCCACAGTAGGCCAAGATGGGCTGACTTTGAAAGCCTGAAGTTAAGCCTAGCCACATACTGAACCGGCAGCATCTTCAAGTTCAATGCTGCTGTTCGCAAACCTCAGTCTTTAAGTGGAAACCGAGAGTCATTCCCTGGTCATGCCAGGCTCAGAAAGGCATCCAGCTCATCTCACAGACAGCCACCTGGCAAGAATTTAAAGTCAGGGTCATAGTGAATACTGGAAGAACAGGGTCATGTGTGGTCTGGGAAATTGCAGACTTGTTCTGGTTTCACCTCTGTGACCCATTCTTTGAGAGAGTGAGTCTAAACAGACAGTGACCTATTTTGAAGTGAAAACACAGCTTGAAGGCAATTCAGATCTTCATGTTTTCCTCTACAACCTACCTCATAAATAAACTTCAATTATTGCTGGTAATCTAACCACTCACACAGATTGTGACATACAAAGTTGGAAAGTCCACTAATTTCATCTTCAAGACCCAGAAGAGTAGCAGTGTTACTAAAGTTGACAGTCTTGGCTATATTGGGATATACAGTAGTCTCCCGGCAGTAGAAGTTGCCAGGATTTTTAAATAGTCTTGAATATGTGGTTATTCATAATATATACAATAATATGTACTCCAGAGAACTGTTGGAAGATTGAGTGAGAAAATACGCATAAAGCGCTTGGCATAAATTTGAGTCATTCACTTATTTCCAGACTAGTGAACAGAATCTATCTGCTTGGCCATAATGAAACCAACCCAATCCTCCCATCTTTTATATAGCAATTAAGCCATTATTTAAGAATTTGGAGAATTCTTAACATGATTTCAAACCACAGTTTTACATTGACTTAAAATTGTATTTTCGTATCATTTCCAGGAGAATTTATAGTGATGGATGTTTACCGAATGATTTTGGGTAGTAACTTCTAGTCTGGACACAAGCACTATTAATCCTACAAACAACAAGCAGTATTGTGACAAATACCAATTTGAATGTAGCATATGTAGCTCCAAGGAGCTCATTTACACATCATCATGTGAACTCTGTAGGCAGGGAAGGGCAGAAAACATCCTCATTTCTAATGGCAGCACTGTAAAGTAAGCCTTAAAAAAACAGAAAAAAGAAAAGCTTATTTAATGATCAATATTACAAAAGAAGACTTTGCTCCATGTTCCTTCATTCAGTCAACATTCATCAAACATAGAACATATGGAACAGTCCCACGTTCCATGAACAATGCCGAGTACCTAGAATACAGTGTTGAACAGGAGGAGCACCAAGACTGCCAATGACTACCCAGTATCACACTCAGCTTCTGACTAGTCCATCACAGAATTTGCCAAGGGACTTTCAGCTGAGCCTCTGGCTTTTTCTGACTCTTCTAGAGAAAGCACAGCTATAATGTGGCTATAGTGGCTTAGAGTTAAGGTACAGATGTTCAAGTTCAACTGTGAATTAAGACATGGCAAAAACTAGTCCATCATTGTAGTTATTGGACCCTGGTTTTCTGGAGATACATGAGAATTGTCGTAGTTTGCTTGAGCTGCCATAACAAAATAGTATAGATTGAATGAATAAATAACAGGTATTTATTTCTCAGAGTTCTGGAGATGTGGAAGTCCAAGAGCAAGGTGCCAGCAGGGTTGGTATCTAGTGAGAGCTCTCTCCTTCCACTGCAGGTGGCTACCTTCTTTGTGTGTCCTCGAATGACCTTTCCTCAGTGCATGACAGGACTGGAGAAAGAGGGGGGGTGGGGAGAAGCAAGCTCTCTAGCCTCTTCTTACCAGGGCATTAATCCCATCATGAGGGCCCCACCCTCATGATTCCATCTAAACCTAACTAGTTCTCAAAGTCCTCATCTCAAATACCATCACACTGGGGTGCTATGGCTTCAACACAGGAATTTGGGGTGAAGGATGTCACATTTCAGTCTTGAGCAGTGACCCAAGACCAGAAGCAGTGGAGTAGCTAGCTTTCACCCAGCAGAAAGATTAGGTCCACGACACTCCGAAGGATATTAAGCCATATGCTCAACACGCTGAACACGGCTTTATAAATATGAAACTCATATCAATTTGTAGCTGGTATATAAAACCATTTAATCCTAGATAAGTTCACCTGTGCAATGAATTCAGATAGCAAAGAGAAGAGGTTTAAGAACTATGCCTTAAAGGACACCAATATTTAAAATTCATAGAGATAACCAGCAAGAGAATCTGAAAATCAGTGTCCAGTGAGCTAGAAAGAGAACAAAGAGGAAGTGGTAGTCCTAGAGCACTTGAGTAAAGCGTTTAAAGAAGGGGAGAACCATCAGTCAGGTCAAATGCTGGTTTTGTTCAAATAATATAAGGACTGGAAACGGAACAGTTTTTGTCCATGTGGAGATCACTGATGGCTTTGACATAGAATTGGGGAGAGAAACTTCAATAGAATGGATTCAAAAAAGGATGGAAGGGAGCAGATAAGAAGTGGATACAACGATTTTAGGCAGGTCTTCTGAGGACATTTCTGTACACAGGAATGAGGCAGTAGCTGGAGAGGCAATTTTATTAGAACATTTTAGTGTGTTCTCTGGTTATAAAGAGGGAGGACACATGTGGGAGTGATATCATAGGGAAGAAAAGAAGGAATGAGATACTTTGTACAAATGGAGGGAGCCTTAGCTGGGAGCAAGGATAATTCATCCATTCAATGAGGAGTGAAGTTGTGGCCTCTGGATAGGGTTACAAGTAGCTAAGATATAGTGGCAGCATTATGTGGAAGTATTATAAATATGCCTGTTTCCTAATAAAAACAGGGGATGCAGGTTCACTGAAAGACTGGAGAGTGAATTAACTAGGATTTGTCTCCACAAGAGCTGCCTTGGCATTAACGGTCATAAACATACCGTGAGAACAGTCAGCATCATTGTACATTTTTCTTCAGGCTCATTCAGCTGCCCAGAGCAGCAGGCACAGAGGAGATGATGTTCGATGAAATAAAAATTCAGTCTTACCAAATCAATAGAAAAAGTCAATAGTGTAAATCAGGGAGTAAGAGGGAATGAATGATATAAAGAACAAAAAGGATAGCAAAATAGGTGTGAAATTTTTTTAAAAAATGTATTGGAGATGAAACGTTTCAAAAAAAGGAGAAACTGAATCCTAGCAAGGAGACATAACTTGCCAAAAATCAACCTGAAATAAAAAGCAGGCATGATATACAGTTGACCTCGGAACAACATGGGTTTGAACTGTATAGGTCCACTTATGAGGACTTTTTTCCAAAAAGTATTGCCGACATTTTTGCACATTTAAAAAACTTTTCCTTTTAGTTTGGTCAGCGCCTTAAAGATAGGAACTATGTTTATTAGAGGCTGATTAGCATAGTAGAAGACCACCCAAGAGGAAAATACTAGCTTTAAAGTCAGACATATTTGGGATTAAAACTGTTTTGCCACTTACTAGCTGTATGAATTCAGAGATTCAATTTTCTTATCTGTAAAAGAAGGAAAATACTTCCCACATAGACTGCGGTGAGAATAATAGGTAATGTAAGCAAAGTCTTTAGACTATTAAATAGCACACAATCATTATTCTTTGAACAATTGTTACTATTATTGCTATTCTTGATAGTTGTATCCTTAAAACAATTAGCCAAGTGCCTTAAAGAACCATAGTAAGGGCCCATTTTTCTTAGCAGTACGACCTATTGCAATACCAAATACCTATCCATAATAACATATTGCTATAGCAAATTACCTATCCATAACTTCGATTAACATTATCAGTATTAAAGTGTAGTTTTCCAAAGGTTAGAAAAATTTATATTCTCATACAAATATAAAGTATGTGTCAGACATTTTAATTCAATTCATAAGGGAACTAATCAAAAACCTATAAATTAATCTCTGTTCCCACACAAATTGTGAAATAGTCTGGTCAGGAGAAGGTCAAGCCCAACACTATACTGAAAGCACACCAAGTAATCTCTCTTGCCTACTTCCAAATTTGGGGTAATTTTTCTAATAGTCTCCCCTTTGGGATTATAAATAATCTCCAAATAACATCCATGATCACAAAATAGCTGGGCTCATTAACTGTGGTCTGATTGTTTATATAAATGCAAATAGAATGTCAATAACTATGTGGCCTCCTTGAGTTTACTCTGCCAATGTAAAGCTGCAGAGTATTGAACAACTGTTAATACATGATAATTGACTTCTGTCTGGGGATTTTCATAAGGAATCTTGGACTGAATTCTTAAAAGTCTCTTATTTGCCCTTCTACCCTGAGACTAGAAGTCAAGATCAAGATAATCTCTCTCTCTCTCGATTTTATCTACAGTACTTATAATTTTGGGAGAATACATCTTTTTTGGAGATCTTCAAAATTTGCTAAGGAATGGCCCCACAGAGTATTGTGTTTGTTTGTTTTTAAATCACCTATTAGACTGGAATCCTCTGGTCCACATATAAGCCCAGTTTTCTTAGGAGGCCTATGAAGACATGGGATTCTCACATAAGATTGATCCTTGTTCCTTATTAGTGAGCTTATGGTACCTGATAAAATGAGATTTGTTACTACAGACATGGCCTGGGTTGCATAATTGATTTGCTCAATCATATGCTGATAGAAAAGAAGAAAGGTTATTGTTGAATACATAAATAATACATATTATCATTGAAAAGTTAGAAGATGGGGTACCTGGGTGGCTCAGCCCATTAAGTATCCAATGCTTGATTTCAGCTCAGGTCATGAGCTCAGGGTCTTGAGATCAAGCCCTTTGTTAGGCTCCATACCCCTCCACCTGTATAAATACATACATATATATTTTTTAAAAGGAGGAAGTGGGGCACCCTGATGGCTCAGTGGGTTGGAGCCTCTGCCTTCGGCTCAGGTCATGATCTCAGGGTCCTGGGATCGAGCCCCGCATCTGGCTCTCTGCTCAGCGGGGAGCCTGCTTCCCTCCCTCTCTCTGCCTGCCTCTCTGACTACTTGTGATCTCTGTCAAATAAATAAATAAAATCTTTTAAAAAAATAAAAGGAGGAGAAAACAGAAAAGTAAGAAGACTCAATAAAAGATGTTTCTGAATTCTTAAGGATTAATATAAAATACTATTTTAAAGAGTTTCATTGAAGTTTATAAAGGCATAGTCTCCCAAATGGGTTAGAAATAGCTTACAGTGGGAGAAAAAGGACTTCCTCACATATACATTTAAAAAGAGAATATTAAAGTTACTATGAACAATAATCCAAACAAAAACCAATTCCATTTCCCTCCTCAGCCCTATGGTGTTGATCTGGATATTGTGTCAGTAATCAGCTTTTGGATGTACATTGACTGCCAGACTAGAAAAAAAGTCTTAAAGATGTTGACTCAGTCGGAAAATTATCTAACTGAAATAAGCTTGGAGGCCTGTACCCAACAGTTTGTGTTTTTACATACCAATTATTCAGAATGACTGATACAGTCCTTTCTGCGAGGCTCTGAGTCTGTCCCTATATGTGGAAGACACATGTAATAGCCTGAAGCTTGTGTAGTGGGATCTTCAAGCAAGTAGCAAAGGGAAGCAAAAACCTATTCAAGAATGAGACCGAGTGATTGTGGTTATTTTAATCCAATGACCATAATATCAGAATGGATGAGAGTAAAATTATCTATTATGTGCAGTACATTACTATCTTCTAAGAGGCTGGTCAATGTTTATGTTTCCTTTAAGGTTAAGAACATATTATGGATCACGAAAGCAATAAAAAAATCTCTAGGGCTTCCCATAAAAGTACACAATGTGTGAAATATCTCTATGGATATCGAGTTTCCTATACAACCTTAACCCAAGAAAGAATGAGCATATTTTCCAGTTTGACAATTCTTCCCAGGCAACTCTTACGATAGCTTTCAACCAATTAAGAAATAGGGAGCATATCAAACAAGCCTAATTATTTTTAGCACTCTTATTTTTATAAGGCACAATAAGAAACTTTTGAAAATTTCTAGGAGCTTTATGAGAAAACCCAAAACCAATTTTAGGTATAAAAAAATATCCAAAATTTTCTTCTGTTTTTTTTTTCCCCCTTAATTTAGAACTCAGTCTTGAAAAAGAAAAAGAAAAAAACAAAGCAAAACAAAACAAAAAAACCTGTAGTTAATTAAGATTCAATCATGGGTGGCCAAAATGAGTGAAGGTGGCCAAAAGGTACAAACTTCCAGTTATAAAATAAATAAGTTCCTCAGAGTTATTATTATTACATTTTACTATGCTTTTTCATGTTCTAAAACAGGGTGAGCTTTTACTTTAGGGCAAAAGCACTCTCGTTATTCCTGTAGAAACAAAATCATGTACCTAGCGGTATTTCTCTTCAGATAGCCTCAACCACCTATACTAAGTGTAACTTTTAATTAAAGAGGCAACTTCAGCTTTACAGAGAAAACTAAAAGGTAGGAATTGATAATAGTCTATCATTCACAGGTCTCTTGGCTGACATGCCAATCTCATGAATACACATAGTTCAATAAATTACAGACACACACATCTCCTTTTGGATCCCATTCATGTCTTCTTAAAGAAGCTAAAATGATCAAGTTCATTAATATAACCCAAAGATATATCCACTCTGTGGTGTATGTAAAAATAAGAAGCAAAAGCTAATAAACTTAAAATCATGTTTAGTAATCAATATTTCAGAATTCTATCTTAATTATAAATTATCCAGCTAGTCAAAGATTATTCAAAAATAATTCAATTTGACATTAATATGAGTATTTAAGTTACCTAAGGAGCTGAGTAAGCTAATACACTATAAAACATGATTACTGTTATAAAAATGTTTGTTGCAATTATGATTCAATTCAGCTGAACACAAATTTGCATTATTCACAATATCAAACAATAATGTTAACTTATTTGATCAGAATATCAATATATGAAGTTTTGAAATTTTATCTTAACTAGTCTTTTCATGAGAAAACCAACCCAAACCTTTTTTTTAAAACTATACTTACTTCTGGGGTGCCTGGGTGGCTCAGTGGGTTGGAACTTCTGCCTTCAGCTCAGGTCATGATCTCAGGGTCCTGGGATCGAGCCCCACATGGGGCTCTCTGCTCAAGCGGGAAGCCTGCTTCCCTTCCTTTCTCGTTGCCTGCCTCTCTACCTACTTGTGATCTCTGTCTGTCAGACGAATAAATTTTTAAAAAATCTTAAAAAAAATAAATAAAATTATGTTTTATACTCCACAATGATTCATTGAAGGAAAAGACAAAAAGTGTGGTACAAAAACTATGAATTCTGTTACGCTGAAAAGAAAGAAAAAAAAGGAAAAGACAAAAAGTAATTTTTGCTTTTCTCAACAAAAATCACTAAACCAGCCTAATTTGTCCAAATATTCATCATAACTATGTAAACTAAGGTTCTTATCCAAAAATTATTCTAGGGTAGCAGCTTATGTAAGGATTTTTTTTTCCTTAAGAGTCTAGCACATTTACAATAAGTCTGGATTCTTCATATTTGTGAATTTGGTAACTTCTGTTTTATAAGCACTTATTTATCTCATCATATGAGTTAGAACAAAGTTCCTGTAATTGAAGGGAACACTTTTCCACAGTTGGGAAAGCACTTTCCAGTTCACAGGCACACAGAAACATGAAGTTGTTAGCTTATTTTACAACTTTGTCATAGGTCAGATGAAAACACAAAAAAAATACAAAAATTCATTCATCTAGCTCTGATGCAACTATTTTTTTCCTTAGTGGCCATGAAATTCTTACTCGATTTGAGCTCACAAAAAGACACAAGAAAAAAAGACAAACAAACTGGATTCTGGTTTCTCTTACCCAGCAGAGAACAGATCTGCTTCAGCTTCTTCTAGCAATCACTAAAGCCAAACACATAAAAACCCTATCATAAAGCCAAAAACACCATTTTAAGACCATAAGCCAAACACAAAGTTTTGAGTGATACCCAGAGGAAGTAATTTACCAGCCAGGACAGAATTGGGGTGGGTGTGGGAGGAGAATGGAAAATGAAACTAGAGAAAAAAAAAAACAAAACAACAACAACAACAAAACCTCTAGAGAATAAGAAAAATTAAAGTTCTCTTATCACTTGGAATTCACTCAGAGAGCCAAGGGAAAAATGTATCTGGGCTTAGTAGCCCATGAGGTATACATCTCTGGCCACACAATTTACTTCTTTCTTTCAGGTGAATTTTACTGGACACCTTGGTCAATGAACTGCCAAGTTGTTAAAGTCTAATTTTCAAAAGGTTAAAAGTCATGACATCAACCATATCCAGAACAAACATGTGTCAAAGATTTTATTTAATTTGTTAAATAATGAGAAGGATATTGAAGATATTATATAGGCCCAATAACATTTTAGGAGCAAGAGGTATATAGGGAATTTAATCAAAGAAAGTCAGGAGAAGAGAGCTGGCTTACATACAAAAGTGTTTAATGTCTTGCAGAGCAATAAGTTCTAAGCTTTGCACTATCTGTTTTACTAGACAAAAATCTACAACTTAGCTTCTGCTCCTGCTGAGGTGTCCAGTACCCTAATCATTACAAAAACTCGACCAGTACTAACCCTGATGGGGCACACAGTCATTTCTTTTGCCTATTTCCAAGTTTAAGGTCATTTATAATCCATTTTCCATTATGATAGCTACTCCTTTTCCTTTGCATAAAATTAGTAAGTGTCCAAGTCTTCTCTTGATCTAGACTCAGCTTTGAGTTTTATGATTTTCCACCTTGGCTCTCTCCCAGGAACTAGGTTTCCATCCCCAAATCCCTGGCCCATCCCTTCATTTGAGGTCAGAGGTTTGGGCCAGGCTGTGGGTGAGATCTTTTAGTTCCTTTTTTTCCCCTCTCGGTCTTAGCTCTAGCCAGGGACAGCAAGAGCAATGAGTGGAAACTGAAGTAAGGAGTTAGAAGTGGGGCAAGTCTAGTGTCTAATATGTACACTAGTATTACATCAAGAAGAGAATCTATTATATGTAGGAGGAATACGTCAGAGAGGGTATGACTTTTCAACTATTTACAATTTCAGGACTTAGGAAAACCCATGAGAAGAGTCAAGGGTATCTAACAGAAGCACAAGGTCTTCCTGCCTCTTCCTCACTATTCTCTCGTATCTGGAACCTGTCTCCTTAACTTTTCCTCTGGCCCACACACCAACACACAGCCTTTCTTCTGGGAAACATCTAAGCTGGCTCTAATATACTTATGCTTCTTCTTCTTCTTTTTTTTAACCTCGTTAATTATTACATAAGATGATTGATTAAGCTCAATTCTCCTGGTGTAGGTATTCAAAGCTTAATGATGAACACCCTAGAGTATGTCAGGTAGGGATTTGCCCATCTTTTAGTTATTCTGCAAAGTGATGATGTCTTGGAGGAATGAACTGGAACAATTCTGTAAGATGAAAATCTTATTCTAATAAGCCTTTGGGAGCATGAATGTACAGAGGTAATACATTTTCAAATTCCTTGTAATTATTGTCAGAAACAGTTTAGAGATTATTAACATGGAGAAAACATTAAAAATACAATTTATTTCTCCTATTTTATTGCCCCAGTTTATGTTCTGTGTTTTGCTAAGCTTGGGTGATTTGTGACATTTGTCTTCAGTCAGTAAAATCCTTGGCTCTCTTGGTGATTACACAGTCAAAAAAGCTTAGCTTGCCCGTGTTTCCATGAATTTGTTTCCAAGACCTTTATAAGGAGCGATTCAGAAATGGTCTTTAAGGGAAAGGTCAGAACATGATAGGGAAGAGAAAGAAAAGAGGGGGTGTGTTTTGAAATATTTCCTAGGTGATTCCGATGTTCTTATATAGTTTCCTGTTGAGAATGGCCTCTGGCAAGTGTTTGAAATGATGGCTTCGGACAGATAACCTGGGTGTAGAATTTAAGAAGCAGATCTACAAAAACCAATTTAAAAGAAGCAACTCTGGAAGCACAGATAGCCAACAGGCCAATAAAAGAGAGTTAAAATGATGATTGGTGGGTTCAGAAATCAAGGCTCGTGGTCTTGCCTCTGCTCTCAAGAGAAGATATTGGTAAGGCTTTGTTTTGTTTTTCCTTTATGATGTATCCGGCTTTTCAGTGGGTAAAACAAGATAATTATATGGTGCCTTTCAGAATTTATTTGTAAGAATTCCCATTTTAAAAAGAAGTCAAAGTTTCTGATTCCTTGTACTCAGGTCTAAAAAGAAGTACATTGCTTACTAATGCTTTTATAACAGAGGAATTCACACAGTACGATCCCAGTCTTCAGATAATGCACCACTGCTAAGACACCTTTTAATTTTTCATCTGCTGTTTATTGAACATTCTTGTTTATTTGAAAGCAATGAATTCCTGAT
Organism: Mellivora capensis; assembly: GCA_004024625.1. Lineage (NCBI taxonomy): Eukaryota > Metazoa > Chordata > Mammalia > Carnivora > Mustelidae > Mellivora > Mellivora capensis. The sequence continues at coordinate 137,822 of PISX010002856.1, read as the reverse complement.
GAATGCCTAGATGATTTGTATGTATGCTATCTAATCTTTTCCAGAGTTTCTAAATAGTAATATATTAATGTCTCAATTTTTTAAAAAGGAGTGAGCTCTCACATCAGATAATTCTGAGCATGCAGTACTGAATGTTATTGTCTGAAATGAAAAAGAAAAAAGTGGCTGAGTACAAAATGAATGAGACAGAAAGCTACACAGAATGTGGCTCATACCACACATAGCACACCAGCAGATCACAGCCTCTGAGTATAAAAATGAGCAAATCAAAAGGGGAAACACTTCTCCAATTCATCAAGGTTTCTTCGCATTTTTTGAGGTTGTATAGCATCTATTTCCTCTATGATAATAAATCCTTTTCTCTAGGATGACTTGATTCTGGCATTCAGAGTTGGTTTCGCACATGGGGGAAAAAAAAGAAAACCCAGCTGAGGCCTGGGTGGTGGTATTTGTAAGGCAGTGTGGTGTAGTGGAGAGAGTTTGGGGTCAAGACCTAAGTACTGTTTCCACTGAGTCTCTTTGGCCCAAATGTGTAATTTCTCTGCAGCTTTGTTTCCTTTTCTATCTGAGGAACAAAATACTTTCTTGTCTACTTCACATCATTTTTCAAGGCTCATGAGAGAAACCCCACGTGATAACACAAGTAAACTGTAAAGTACCACGTTTTAATTTGCCATAAATACAAGGGTTATAAGGAATTGCAAGTATGAAGAGATCAGAAGATTTCCTGATCAAAACACATCTCTCAAAGAGCTCAGTTATAATTCCTCAGGGCTATTTTCTTTCCTGAGTTGCTCTGAAACTTTGGAACATAACCTATTAGCTTCCTGGATTATCAGTAGTTTTTCCAGTGCCTTGTTAAGTGCATCTGTTGGTTGCCTATTTGGAAACCATGCTCCTCTCTGCTTTAAGGGGCTGGAGCACATCAGAGTCAAGTGTCACTCTGGCCAGCCTCCATGGACCGATCCAGCCGCTCAAGAAGAGCAAGGTCATGCTCTGAGTATATTACACTTCTTGCAGTGTTCCCAATTGGACAGTGAAATAAGATAATCATTTTCTTGCCCAGATTTAACTGTTTCTTTTAAAATGGCCACAGTGGAAATAAATAGACACAGAGATTCACTCACATCTTATTATGCATAGGCTTTACAATCTGCCCTATGTTCAAGTCCCAACCTCTTCAACTGTGTCACCATGTTTACCTTTGTCTACAAAATGGGGTAATAGTCAGATTACCTTAAAAAGACTGACTGAAGAAAGACAGCAGGTAGGATCAATGTGTTTCATAGGCAGAGCTCAGGAGTAACACACATCACTTCTTACCAAGACTTTGGTCACTGCCTCCAGCACTAAGCCACCATCATTTTCCACCTGAACTCTTACGATAGCCTCCTTCATGGTCTTTCTGCTCTCAGCCTTCTTCTCGGTATTCTTTTCTTCATACATATATCTGGATGAACAATAAAAGATGTTAGATAATACTGTAACAGGTAAGGACTTGCTACCAATTATTCGTTTAAGAACGCAGTCATTGAAAACTTTGTAATCTTTAATGGTTATTCCAGGTGGCTCAAACACTCCAGTGGCTTCCTCCCTCATTCAGAATTAACTCCAATCCCTTACCTTCGTTCTCAAGGCTCTACCTTACCCCTCCTGGTTATCCCACCCCTTCAAGGAAAACTACCACCTAACTTCTAGCCTCAGAAATTCACTCTATTTGTTTGTTGTTGTTGTTGTTGTTGTTGTTTTTTAATTGGGTTGCTGATGTGTATAAATCAGGAAATCTGTATCTCCCCAATCTTTGAGAAATCAGATTTGGCAACCCTGGATGTTTGCTCAAGGCAGTGACTTGGTGACTGTGACAGCTGTCCCTTAGGGAGAACCTCCCCTGGCTCACCTTATTTGGTCACTTGCCTGGTCCACTGGTATAAGAGCTTGCAACAGGGGTGCCTGGGTGGCTCAGTGGGTTAAAGCCTCTGCCTTCGGCTCAGATCATGATCCCAGGGTCCTGGGATCGGGCCCCGCATCGGGCTCTCTGCTCAGCAAGGAGCCTGCTTCCTCCTCTCTCTCTCTGGCTGCCTCTCTGCCTACTTGTGATTTCTGTCTGTCAAATAAATAAAATCTTTAAAAAAAAAAAAAAAAGAGCTTGCAACACATGCCTTTTTCCATCTCTTGATCTCAACTTCAAGTCTTTGTACTTTGTACTTTTGACCACCCCAAGCCTTTTGCATGATGAGGTGGTATTAGATAAACAAAGAAAGAAGGGTTGGAAAAGTGTAAAAAGTAGTATAAAAAAGGTAGTACATATATGCTTGGATAACAAGTAATTCAGTGCAGACATGTAACAGTGTTAACTATAAGACACGCCATCTGAAAATTAATAGGAACAATTTTTTGAGGATTTCAAACAGATATGACTTTCAGCATAACTGTACCTAGTCTAAAGGATTTCAACACAGCTCATCAGAACCACTATTTGTCATAAACCTTTGAGTTTATTGTTGGGACTACATAAATAAATAAAGCCAGGATAACCTGTTAGAAATCCCTTAAACATGGTTGCAGTTGTGGTTCAACAACCAGAGCTAAAGAAAAATGTCACTGATTTTTTAAAAACAGAAATAAAATGAAATTTTTAAATGGAAGGTCAGTGCAAACACTTATCTATTTACACAGAAAGGAATTTACTATGATTGAGAATCATATCTGTTGATGTCCGAGTCTTCAATATAAACACAAAATAGCCCTAAAGTTTATAAAAGAAAAGTGACCATAATAGGTATGTAGTGGGATAAACAGGGCTTGCTTATGTATTTCCCAAACATTTTCATGTATATTATCTTACAAGGAGTAAGCAAATTGCAATAATCAACATGTTTCTACCTTAGTTGATTTGGAAGATAGAGACCCTATTAAAGACCAAGAATTAACAGGTCAGGTGTAAGTGCTTGAATTCCAGAATAATGAGCAGGGTAGGAAGAATTCCCATTTCCATTCCTCAGGCTTTTACTGTCCTTTTAGGCCAGCCTTTGTTTAAGTAGAGTTTGGTCAAAAGACAAAAGCTACACAGTAATTTAAAGAGGGAAATCTTAACATGAAGAATTATTATGCTATCCCATGAGTGTAATCATGAAGTTAGAACCAGAACTCTAAAGATATTAGATCAGAAGGAGAATACTCAAGGAAGGATAACCTTGGAAGTGTGGCTAAAGAAAATGATGGATGACGGAGAAGTTCACTGGGTTGCACAGTTTGCTCTCGAGGAAAACAGCCTAGGATGAGAGGTAGGCAAGCTGAGGTTGGAGGCGGGTACACACGGGGAATGAGATCACAGAGGGAAAGAGGTGCATACTGCGCATGCGAGGCCTGAAGCACGTGATGTCTGCAGCAGAAAGCCGTGGAGAACAAACCTCTAGTGGTACAGTCAATCCAGGGCTGATAGACAGGCATGCAGAGAAGTAAGGTGCCACTGTGGATGCTTCTGGAATGGGGAGCTGGAAAGGCCTATTGCTTCAGGGGCCTAGTGCCCTTCTGTGCCTGGTTGGGGCTACAGCAGCTGTAGGCTGCTGCACAGAATCACAGTCAGGGATGGCCAACTAGATGGGGCCCTCTGTATTTGTGCACATGAGGTTGAGAAGACGCAGGGAGCAATGATCTAGGATGTGTGGGGCTCCTGGCCTTGCCGCTGCTGCTCATTCAGTGCTGTGAGAACATAAGAAACAGTTAACCTTGCGGAGACTCTATTTCTCCATTCGTCAAATCAGCATAAATGCTGTCCACCTCATCAGATTATAGTGAGGATAAAATTAAGCAGTTTATCACGTGTAGAAGGCTTTGTATGTTAATAACACATAATCATTGATCATTATGTATTTACCATCTCTACCCTCGATTTACTGTCAGTATGATACTGAGAAATGACTCATTCTGTCAATACTACTGCTGACTGTTTTCTGAGTACTGTCCTTGGTGTTGAATCCTTCCCCTAGAGACTTCCTTCTTCAAGCCCCCCATTACCATCCATAGAAGTGATGTGACAATAAAATAACAATTTCCATTTCAAAGGGTTTTTCTGACAATATAAATGAATTAATGGATGTGAAGTGTCTTTATTCCTGTGTTACTCATGAAGCCATAATCACAAACCAGGATTAGCTTTAGAACATGAGACTTGTGAAACTTTTACTTTAGTCCCCATTTTCAACAAAAGAGGTTTAAAAGTTGGCAGTGAAAACATTCTAATATGGAATTCTATGCCTTTTAAACTTTTCTGAAGTGAACTTGATTCTATTCGTATAGAACAATTGCATGTTTTTTTACTGTAAAGAACAGTAAGATTCAGATCACTTTATTACAGAGAAAATGGTTTTACATCATTATCTAGGAGTGGCTTTTACATCAACTACTTGTGGTATCTGATTGCAAGAGAGTTTATAGCTACAGATTAGCAATTTTCAAACTGGAAATTAATTTTTTTTATTTTTTGGTCTCTGTTTTCTAAAGTTCTATTGAACAGACTCCCCTACTCATTCAACAAATACACACATTTTATAAAGCTTTGTCCGAAGGATATAAGGATGTATGATTCTGCAGACTCCAAAATACTGGGATTTAAAAGAAAAAAAACGAAATAGAACTCATTATTTCTAAAATTCTGATGTATATGAAGAAATAAAGGTAAAAGAAGACCTTTGTCCCATATCTAACAGTTGTATTCATCTCATTTCATTCATTAAATTAACATCGCCTGAATGCCTACTACGTGTCAGGCATTATGCGGGACTCTGGATTTGTCCCAGCTCTCAGGGAGGTTACAGTCTTGCTTAAACAAATAATTAATGACTTGCTCTTATGTGAACTGTGAGAAAAGAGAAGTGCGAGTACTGCACATATGCATAATGGGGAGATCTGAAACAGTGTTGGGGGTCAAGTAAATACTTTAAATATTAGTGGAGTCTTGACGATCAGTGGAAGTTGGTTAAACATTTTTAAAATATTTGGGCTACTTTATTTCTTCATTTCTAGATTGCCCACTTTCTTTGCACACTTTCAATAGAAATTGTATCTGCTTTTAAACAGGTGTATATTAGTTTTAATTTTTTTAAGATTTTATTTATTTATTTGAGAGAGTGAGAGAGAGCACAGTGGGGGGAGGGGCAGAGGGAGAAGAAGCAGTCTCCCCACTGAGCAAGGAGCCCAAGGACTCAGGGCTCAATCCCAGGACTCTGGGATCATGACCTAAGCAAAAACAGACCGACTGTGCTGCTCAGGTGCCCATAGACAGATATGTATTAATTTTAGATTTTTTTTTCTCATGGCATGTCTTCGAAACTAGTAAAGTGCTCTCTTTGCAATTGTAATTTTCACATAGCACTGTACCCTTTTCCTCTACTCCTTTCCTCATATTCTGGTCACAGACCCTCCCTCCCTGGCCCCAGGGGTGGGCATATGACCATGAGTGAGCTAATATTATACCCAACCACCTCGTCCAAAGGTAGGCACATCCTCTAGCCAAGTAGGATCCTTGCAAGCAACTGAAACTATTTGGGAAAAGTTTGCTTTCTACTCCAGAAGTAAATCTGTAAAGCTTATTGGCCAGAGATCCCTGTGGCTGTAGTTATAAGCTTGTGGGAAGAGGTGGCTTGGGAGCACAAAGTTAATGTGCAGGATGAAACAGAGGAGATATTAACATGGAACTGGAGAGAGGGGTGTGAGAGTGAGAGCAAGGGAGAGACAAGGGAGTCAAGTCCTTGTGTACAGTTACCCTGGCCTGAGGCCAGGCCAAAGGTACAGCCAGCCTGCCCTTCTGTTGTTTAGGGGAGCCAAGGGGGTCCTGACAAATCAATCTTAGGCAGATTTGAACGCCCATTAGCACCGGGCAGAGTGCCTTGTTGACTATATTAACAACATTTTCTTATTTAGTACCTGACACATAGTAGGAACGTAATAACTATTTGTTGAATGAATGATTCAAGGAACAAAATGGTTCAAGTAGTACACTGAACACAGAGTCTCATGGCTGATGTTTCCGTTTGGTTTGGGTTTTGCAACACTGACAAATCCTGAACTGGTGTCTGGAGAGCATCAGGAGAGCTCCACAAGGACTAGCTCAGAACTAGCAAGTGCATCAAAGCTGGGGTTTAATTTGATTTTCAGAGATGAGATATGTTTGAACTTACATTTATTTAATAAATGTCCTATCATAATATTTCTTCTGGAAGCCTTCTTCCTGGTAGTTTCTTTTTCTTTTTTTTTTTTTCCATTCCATGTATTGATATATTAGTAAATTCCATTTCCCTTCTTCCTGTTGGATGAGCCAGCTACTAAGGGCTCCATGAGGGGGTGAAAAAGAGGAACAAAAGGAGCCAACATTTCCCCCAGTCCTGGGAGGGTATTTCGGCTGTTCTCTGGGATCGGTGATCATTAGAAATGAAGAATAGCCATATCCACGTAAAAGAGGAGGAAGAAAAGTAACAGTGTGTCCTCTACTGAGTGGTTAAAACAAACAAACAAACAAAACAAATAAAAAAAACACACCAAAAAACGTATAAAGAGTAAATGGAGCCAGAAATGAGCAAGCAGAAAAAAAATTTTCTTTATCAGTTTTAAATACGCAAGGAGTCATCTTTCACCTGTATTTCTTATTAGTGTCCAACCCCCCAAATTCTATTAGGACATAAAACACTATAAAACATATAGGAAAATATACTTTTTTACATTACAATAGGAACTTGTACGTGGCCTTACTTTAATATTAAAGATAGTAATAATAAACCAGAGGGGGGAAAACATGAAGTAACTTCTAAGTGCTACTGTCTACATTGCCACCATGGAACTAGTAGTGCCTAACCAGTTTCCTGTGAAAAACACTTTCCTGACCTATTCACTTTCTTTATCTCAACAAGTAGAGTGATGGGAAAGTCATAACACCTTGAATCAGAAAGTGAACTGTGCATTTGGACAAGTCACTCAACTTCAAGGATGTTTCTCCTGGAAAATGAGGGGAGTGATGCCCACCCACAGGCCATGTTAAGAAAATGAAGGACAATGGGATTAGCTGACTTGCCCAAAGGAACACCAAACAACTGGCAGAAGCAGAAGCTAGAACTCGGGTTTTTTGGTCTTCTTTAGGATTCCTTGAAGGATATTGGAAAACACTACTACTGTCCAGAGCAGCTGGGTGGCCCAGTCGGTTGAGTGGCTGCCTTTGGCTCAGATCATAATCTCAGGGTCCTGGGACTGAGCCCTGTGATGGGGCTCCCTGTTCAGTGAGGAGTCTGCTTCTCCCTCTTCCTCTACCCCTCTAACCCACTCATACTCTCTCTCAAATAAATAGATAAAATCTTTTTAGAAGAGATTGCTACTGCTATATATATGTATAAAAACAATTTTGGGAAATTACATATTCTGCAGAACATTTTTAAGAAAAAATAATTAATTTTGTCATGCATAATATAAACTGATTATAAATAATACAGGCAATTTTTTAAAAAGATTTTTAAATTAATTAATTTATTTATTAGAGAGAGAGAGAAAGAGAGAGAATGCAGTGGGGAGAGGGACAGTGGGGGAGGAGGGAAACTCAAGCAGATTCTGTGCTTACCATGGAGCTAGACAGGGGGCTCAATCTCCCAACCCTGAGATCATGACCTAAGCCTAAATCAAGAGTCGGTCAGTTAACCAACTGAACCACCCCAATACAGGCAATTTTTTAAGGTGCATCATAAACTATCCAGGCCACATTGACCTTCCCATTGAGATGAACATAATTGCCACCATCTCTGGTGTATTTGCACAGAACAGATTAAAGAGCAGAACGTTTGTTTCTGTCTGTCAGCATTTCCACCAAAGGCCCAGAACTGAAAACAATAGTGAGTGCTCCTATATTCTGTAGTCAGGGAAATGCTGCCAGATACTCCTGCTAAGAGTCTGTAGCTTCAGTAATCCTTGAGGGATCTTTTAAAACAGTCAGGGTCATTCATTCTAGAGTGATTTCCCTCATTGATCAATCTTCAGATGTAGTTCTTCTACTTCAGAATTCTTTCCTGCCTCTTAGAATTTCTACTTCAAAATCACCAAGTAGACTTTGCTTTATCATCTTGTTTTTTAACCTATAATTATCTCTAAAATTGCTTTATACTCGTCATCATTTTTCTCTTCATTTAGTGTGATCATTTCAAACCTTTCCTCCACATCAGTGATTTGAATATGAGTCATGGATATTCTGTTCTTGGTAGTTCCCATTTATTCATTACATGATGATGTTACTTTGGTGGCAAATTTTTATGTCATCCCCACATTTTCCTGTGTTGTCTTACTCTATTGACTTATCAGAACTCTCATTTTACCAAATTTGTGCTTGTACTAATCCTTCTTTAGCAAGAAATGATCACAGGCATTTGCCTTCTGACCCTTGAGTGGTATTTTTTGCATTGTCCATTGTCTATTTTTCTTTTCCACATTATGTTTCACTTTCCTGCTTTTATAGATTGTTTGCATAGTTGTCATGCAGTTTTTTCACATACATCCAATGTTAATGTTGTCCGCTCTGAATATCTATTTTTATTTCCTCTGATATTCTGTTGAGAAATTCCCTAAAATCCCCTTCCCACCTTATCCAAGCTGTGGTTTGAGAATGGGGAATGGGTTTGGACAGATACCAACTTGGGTTTAGTGCAGCTTTGATAAAAGGGCCTTTGCTATGTTTTCTCTCTCTTTCTTTGTTATGTTTGTTAACTCTCTCTTATCATTATTTACTAGACCTGGAAGGGGTATATTTTTGTTCAATGGGCATATCTTCAAGCCTTTCACTGTTACTACCATTTAACATGGAGCACCTATCAGACATAGCATGGACTAAACTTTGTCCATTTACTTCTCCCCTCAAAGCTGCTTCTATTCCACAGAAAAAAAAAGAAAAAGAAAAAGACCAGAATTGGATTGACCCATTTTTTTCCCCTAAAGCTGATGTTGTGGAGTTGGACCCAGGTTAGGAGCCAACAAAACAAGTCTCATATATTCTTTCTTCCATGACTACAAATAGTTCAAGATTTTGTCAAAATATATTGCCCCCTTTTCCCTGTTAGATTTCTTATGATTATTTTTTGCTTGTTTTTCTTTCGCTACTTTTTTTCCTCATTCAGTTGGGCACTAGAGAGGGAAATTATGTGATTCATCCTCACTCCATCATTTTTACCAAGATGTTATTAGTGAAAAATAAAACTATCCTATACTCATATTTTTATATGTCATTCATTCAGTATGCAGTATCTATTTATGCAAAAGCTACTTTGTGCTGAGCATTGCAGCTATCCTCCCACAACCCAGAGGAGAAAAAGGTTTCCATGAGGCAAAAGTTGTTTGATCTCTTACTCCAACCTCTCCAAGCTCTTTGGCAACTCATGAACTTTTCAAGCTCCCTAGTTAATTATACCTACCTCCAATCCTGCCTACGCCACCAGCCATGAACACTACTCCGTCTCCCTCTCTCTCATGTCCTCCAAAAGCTCTGACAAAAGCAGAAAGATCTCTGTACCAGAAAGCAAGGCTGTTGCTCCTCAAAGAATTATATGACTGAGACCATAAATAACCATAAATTGGTATGGCCTCAGAGATACAGGCTGATATCCATGTGTGAGTTCTAAGAAAACAAGAGAAACAAAAAAAAATTCTACTTTACTAACTTAGCAGGTGTAGCAGGGCAAAATTTGCCACTCCAAAATGTGTCTTTTTGACATGTGGATTATTTTAGACTGACTATTTTGAAGAAACAGAAGGCTCAGGAATAACTTTTGACCTTCTCCCTAACTGCCTAAAGAAATTAGATAGAGGACCTACTCTGGAAAGGGAGCTATCACCAAAGATAACTGCAGTATTATATGCACAAGGTATGGTAGACAGTGAGGAACTTAGAAATGTCTGTTTTGTTTTGTTTTTTAAACTCCTATATCCCATTGTTTCCCTATGGCACAGCAAATGTTTGTTTACCAAACATGTACTTTTTTTCATCTTCCTGTGAATTGTCTTCCTTCCCTTTAAAGTCCCAGACCCCTACCTCCTTCTTATTAGTTCCGGATGGCATATAAGCTTCAATTGCCTATCTGCCTGTGGCCCTCATATTCTTATACAGTGCCTGTACATACATAAATTTTATTTTCTTTTGTTATTCTGTCTCATGTCAACTTAATTCTTAGACCAGCCAAAAGAATCTTGAAGAGTAGAGGAAAATTTTTCCTCCCTAATACAGATATCTGAATTGTATTTGTCCCTAGGATCTTCAGCTTTCAGAACAGTCGCATCAGCTTCTGCAAACATCCCAGGATAGAAACCAGGAGTGGCTGAGATCATGGACCTTGCTATCCCCTAAAGCCTAATCTACCCCGAGTATTTAGTGGGATGGGATAATAAGATCATTAATTTTGTTTCCTGCTTCTGCAAAGGGGATTGTCAAGACTGAGTGTGACCAGCAATTTGTTCAATTCTTACTGAGGAGATCTTGGGATGTTACCAGAAATACACATTTCTGCACAATAATACACCACTATTAATAAAGTATTCCCTTACAGTAAGGTTAGCCTGTTATAGACTGATGCCTAACTTACATGTGGATATGAGCCCCTACACCCCACTTCAAAAGATTTATAGGTTAAACTTTAGATTGCTTTATATATGTGTGTTACAGTTTAAATATATGGTAAACTTCTTGCTTTGACACTTTTGATTGTGTCTTACATTTTATGGGATTATTCTAACTAAGCAAGTGTGGAAATTGATTTTGTAGTTACATATCTTATAATGAGCTGTAGCAGAGACTCTCCTAGATGCTGTAACCTAGGAATAAGTTAATATTAGTTTATCTCAAATAATGTGACCCAGCTTTTTTATTTTTTAAGTGTAAGTCAGTCAACTATAATATCTTTCTTGGATATGTAATTAAAATAACCAAGAGGAAAGGTGAGTTTTCCAAGATACATTATTTTAAGGATCTAGAGTTTCTCAGACTCTATAATCTGAATTTTTTTCAAGATTCAACAACTTAATTACAGGTTGGAAATACAAACACTTCAGGCTGGAAATATAAACACTTTGGACACATTAAATTACTTAAACTTCTATGTATATGATAATGGTAGTTATCAATAGTTGCCCAGCATCTATGCTTTCTTCTCCTGGTAATATATCTTGTTTTTCCAAAGGAAAAAAAAAATTTCTCCCTTTTTCTGCCCAAGCTCATGGGTCAAACATGAGCTGATTCCTAAATTAAATACATCCTAAATACAATCTGCATAACACATCAGCTGGACACATTCAGTCCTTGGTTCTTGAAAGGCAAAGTGATATTCCCAACTGGGACATTTATACCAGCTATCTGATCCTTCTTCTAGAAGGAACACTGCAGTGGTTTATGGTTTAATTACATAGACGTTCTGGGAAAAGTTTGGGAGAAACTAAAATGCTGTTACTTGTAATGTTGAGGCCTGTTTGTGCAGAGCACTCTCAAATACCACAGCTTCAAACTCAGCCAGGACCAGAACAGAATGGGCAACTTCACTCACCAAAACCAAGGCAATATCCTCAGAATCACAACTTTGCTGAATTCCCTTTTTATTAAATTACATTTTTAATGACCAGAGGCACAAAGGATGTCAGCTACTTAAGAGCCACTCCTTCTCTTCAGGACACAGCTGCAAGGGATTGTAATTGCCACCAGCACCTGAACAGGTATCCCAGCAACAGTCCCTCCCACTGCCTAATTACAAGCCAGTAGGGCTTCTCAACCCTTTATTTCCTTCCTTCTCATCTGTCACTTTATTTCTTCTTTCTCTTTAGACACTCCTCCAACTGGGCCCTCATTATCTCTCTAAATCTTGAATTTTCTGGGTCTTGATTCTTCTTCAGAGGGCCTTCTCACATCCTTTTATATCAAGGTTCACACCTTCTTGTACTTCTGTTATGCCAATTGTTGTACAGTGAGCTCCATTCTTGCTCTATCTTTTGGAATAATCCAACTTTTCTCTTATCCTTTTATCTTTTTTTTTCAGTTTAATTGAAACTATTGAAATAATTAACATATATCAGTGTATAAATTTTTAAAGGACAGCACAGTTGTCTGGTTTATATATAAGTATATATATAAATCATTTCACTATATATACATATATATGCACACATGATTTTTGCAAACCATATATCTGATCATGAGTTAATATCCAAAATAAATAAAAAATATATATTCATATATATGTTTATATATATGTATATATATACATATATAGTGAAATGATTACCACAATAAGTTCAGCTAACATCCATCTTCTCTTATAGACAAAATAAAAGAGATTAAAAAAATTTTAAAAAGTAAAAAATTCTCCTTATGATGAGAAATCTTAGGATTAACTCTCTTAACCATGTTCCTATATATCATACAACAGTACTAGCTATAGTCATCATGTTATATATTATACCCCTAGTGCTTAATTATCTTTTAACTGGAATTTGTGTCTTTTGATCACCTTCCTCCAATTTCCCTTCCACCCACCCTCTACCTCTAGTACCCATAAATCTGATCTCTTTCTATGAGTTTAGTAGAGGGCTGGATTTTTTCTTTTTTAAGAATCTATATATAAGTGAAATCATACAGTATTTGTCTTTCTGTCTGACTTATTTCACTTAGCAAAATGCCTTCAAGTTCTATCCATGTTGTCTTACAGCTTAATAACATTCCATGGTATATACATACCACAATTTTTTTTTAAGATTTTATTTATCTATTTGACAGACAGATCACAAGCAGGCAGAGGCAGGCAGAGAGAGGGGGGGAAGCAGGCTCCCCGCTGAGCAGAGAGCCTGATGCAGGGCTGGATCCCAAGACCCTGAGATCATGACCTGAGCTGAAGGCAGAGGCCCAACCCACTGAGCCACCCAGGCGCCCCATACAACAATGTTTTTATCCATTCATCCATCAACAGACATTTAGATTGTTTCCATGTCTTGGCTATTATAAGTAATGCTGCTATGAACATGGGGGTGAAGTTTTTTTTTTTTTATTTTTTTTTAATTTTTAAATTTTAATTTTTATTTATTTGACAGACAGAGATCACAAGCAGGCAGAAAGGCAGGCAGAGAGAGAGGAGGAAGCAGGCTCTCCACGGAGCAGAGAGCCCGATGCGGGGCTCGATCCCAGGACCCTGGGATCATGACCTGAGCCGAAGGCAGAGGCTTTAACCCACTGAGCCACCCAGGTGCCCCGGGGGTGAAGGTATTTATCAACTTAGTTTTTTCATTTCCTTTGGATATTCCCAGAGGTGGAATTACTGGATCATATGGTAGTTCTATTTTTAATTTTTTGAGGATCCTCCATGCTGCTCTCCATAGTAGCTGTACCAATTTACAATCCAACCAACAGTGAACAAGGGTTTCCTTTTCTCAACAATCACACCAGCATTTTCTGTCTCTTGTTTTTTTGATGATAGCCATTCTAATAAGCACGAGGGGATATCTCATTTTGCTTTTAATTTGTATTTCCCTAATGACTAGTGATGTTGAGCATCATTTCATGTACCTATTGCTGTTTTGTGTATTTTCTTTGGAAAAAAAGATCCTTTATTCTTTATTCAGTTCCTTTGCCCAATTTTTAATTGTTTTTTTTTTTAGGCTATTAAGTTTGTGAGGCTTTTTAAATATGTTTTGGATATTAATCCATGATCAGATATATGGTTTGCAAATATTTTTTTCTGCTCCATTGGATGTCTTTTTATTTTGTTGATGCTTTCTTTTGCTACGCACAAGCTTTTTAGTTTAATGTGATCCTACTTGTTTATTTTTTAATTTTATTTGCTTTGTCATATCCAAAAAATCATTACCAAGATCCATATAAGGAGCCTTATTCCTATGATTTCTTCTAGGATTTTCATTGTTTAGGTCTTACATTTAAGTCTTTAATCCACTTCAATATAAATTTTGTGAATGGTGTAAGATATGGGTCCAGTTTCATTCTTTTACATTTGAATACCCACCTACTTCAGCACCATTTTTTTTGAAGAGACTGTCTTTTTTCCATTGAATATTCTTGGCTTCCTTGTCAAATATTAGTTGACCAAATATGCTTGGGTTTATTTCTGGGCTCTTGATTCTGTTCCATTGGTCTAGTTGCCTGTTTGTTTGTTTGTTTGTTTAAAAATTTTATTTATTTATTTGACAGAGAGAGAGAGAGAGAGAGAGATCACAAGTAGGCAGAGAAACAGGAAGAGAGAGAGGAGGAAGCAGGCTCCCCGCTGAGCAGAGAGCCCGATGTGGGGCTTGATCCCAGGACCCCAGGATCATGACCTGAGCCGAAGGCAGAGGCTTTAACCCACTGAGCCACCCAGGTGCCCCTAGTTGCCTGTTTTTATGCCAGTACTATACTGTTTAGATAACTATAAGTTTATAATGTAGTTTGAAATCAGGAATGCATGTTCCTGTTTCCTTTCTCTTTCTCAAGATTCCTTTGGCTATTCAGGGTCTTTGGTGGTTCCATTTAAATTTTAGGAATGCTTCTTCTATTTCTGTAAAACATGTCGTTGGAATATTTATAGGGATTGCACTGAATCCACGGCTTTTGATAGTACTGAAATTTTAACAATATTAATTCTTCCAACCCATGAACACAGGGTACCTTTTTATTTATGAGTCTTCTTCAATTTCCTTCATCAAAGTCAGTCATTTGAAGAGCTATGAGGAAAACATTATAAGCAAAGAATAACAAGTGCAAAGACCACAAAGGCAGGAATATTGGGTTCTTGAAGAAAAAGAAAGAGGTCAGTGTGGCTGGAGTTCAGTGATCAAATCGGAGAGTGCGAGATGAGATCATATTGGAAGACCCACTGGGAACTCTCAGAGCAAGATAAGAAATCAAAAGGACCTTGCTTTCATATTCTTTTCCATTTTCAGATCCTGTGTGGTTTCCAGACTTTGGAATACCATGGTATTAAATTAAATGTAGAGTCAGGGTATGATAGCAAAAGGCCCACATAAGAAAGCCAACATTTGGGGCTACCTGGGTGGCTCAGTTGGTTAAGCAACTGTCTTCGCCCCTGGTCATGATCCCAAGGTCCTGAGATCGAGCCCCACATCGGGCTCCCTGCTCAGTGGGGAGCTTGCTTCTCCTCCCTCTGCTGCACTGCCTGCTTGTGCTCTTCCACTCTCTGTCAAATAAGTAAATTAAAAAGAAAAAAAAAAAAAAGAAAAAGAAAGCCAACATTTTTTTTTAAGTCAAATAAGCATTTTAAGAAAAAAGAACTACCACCATTCACTACCATTATCATTTTATTTTTTAAAAAAGAGCATTTTAGGGGCACCTGGGTGACTCAGTCGGTTAAGCATCTGATTCTTGGTTTTGGTTCGGGTCACGATCTCAGGGTCCACCAGGAGTAATCTCCTGGAGATTATCTCACTCTCACTCTCCCTGTGCACCTTCCCCTGCTCACAGAAACTCATGTGTGCACTCTCTCTAAAATAAATAAAATCTCATTTTTTTAAAAGGCATTTTAATACTAATGAAGTAAAAAGTAGGGAAAACATCATGTCAGAATTTCTTATCAGATTTTTTAAATGCATATGGTTTAAAAACTCACTGGATTTTCCTTTATCTTGTTTTTTAGACCAGTAAATAACAAGTCTTTGGGCCAGAGTTTTAGAAATACTTCTGTTGATGTTCCTATTTCATTTTCTCCTATAATTATTTTCCATTTTGAACTCTGAACTATCTTCATTTTTTTCTTTTAAATCCATTTTTTCAATGTACTCATCAAAGAATTGTCTCCCACTTAAATTCCAAGCTTAAGGAAATGATTTTAAAATGAAAGAATTGCATACCTCCTGGATTATTGGGTGAATGTTTCTTTTTTTTTTTTTAAGATTTTATTTATTTATTTGACAGAGAGACACAGTAAGAGAGGCAACACAAACAGGGGCAGAGAAGAGGGAGAAGCAGGCTTCCCATTGAGCAGGGTGCCCAATGCGGGGCTTGATCTCAGGACCCTGGGATCATGACTTGAGCCAAAGGCAAACGCTTAATGACTGAGCCACCCAGGCGCCCTGGATGAATGTTTCTAATTTAGACACCGTGTCTTTGGGAAGGGATTGTAGCTTCTTACACATTACATCTTCTCATAATGTTTTTTTAGTCAGTGCTATCCCAAGGAACAAAACCAATACAATATTAAGACTTATTATAAGGTGTTTGCATGATTATGTGGAGGCAGACGGGTTCCACTATCTGCCATCTGTAAGCTTGAAACAGGAAAACTGGTGGTATGGTTTAAAGGTCTGAGAGCCAAAGAGCCAATGGAGTAGGTCCTGTGTGAGACCTGAGAATCAGGAGTATCAAGGGCAGAAAAGGATCAAAGTGCCAGTTCAATGAGCAGAGAGGGAATTTAACCTTCTTCTGCCTTTTTCTTCTATTTAGGCCTTCAGTGGATGAGAGGATACATATATCTATCTGTAAGTCATTAACCAGAAAACATTTCTTAAAACTTTTATTTTATAAAATGCATGTGTGTTGGGCAAAGTGCTTAGACTTTTAACACACGTTTTTAGTTTCAAAATTTTCTGATTATCTTTTCTGAAAACAATAATTTAAATCCCTATTAGCAATTGACAAATAATCTCATTATTTTTAATGAGAAAAAAATGCATAAAATAAAAATATCTTAAAGAATAATTTGAAGATTGGGGGGCCTGGGTGACTCAGTGGGTTAAAGCCTCTGCCTGCAGCTCAGGTCATGATCCCAGGGTCCTCGGATCGAGCCCCACGTCGGGCTCTCTGCTCAGCAGGGAGTCAGTCTGCTTCTCCCTATCCCTGCCCCCCCACCCCTGCTTGTGCTCTCTCGCTATCTCTCTCAAATAAATGAATAAAATCTTTAAAAAATAAAAAAGAAAGAATATTTTGAAAAATAATATACCAGCTTTATTCCCTAATTGAAAGTACTAGTACTCAGTTAAATGTCATAAACTTCGTATTTCTTCACTAAAGCTTCAGATTCCAAACTAAAATACTGAATATTTAATAAGAAAAGAAAAACTCATGGCTATTGAAATTGTTGTGGTGTCATTCTTGATTGCAAGTCATTGTGTACTGTGTCATGCTCTATGAGCATTGATTTAAAAACTAAATAGCAATAGAATTTCTAGCTTGATGATTCAAAAAAACATGGGCACTAAGAAAATAAATCTATATATTCCACACACTCCTTTACTAAAATACTTGAGAATACTATTTTAAGAAAGTTTTAAGTTTCTTAATCTTTGAAAAAAGAATGTAGTCATTAAGTCAATTAAATTAATCTTTGTAGTAATTAATCTTTGAAAAAAGAATGTAGTCATTTAAAATGGTTTCAGATATAATATAGTACAGGTAATAATTATTACCTAGTACACATCTTGCACACCCAGAAAACTGGATTTATGTCCTGGTTCTGCCACTTCATTTTGTGTGAACTTAGACGAGTTACTTAAATTCTCAAAGCCTCTTTTTAAAGAAGTGATACTATCCAAATTTCTTCTGAATGTTGTTGTAAGGACTCAATGAGATCATTTATAATGCCTTTGGCAAACTTAACTAAATATTAGTTGTTTTATCTTGAAACACAGAAAAAATAAAATAGAACTTTAAATAAATAAATAAATAAATATTAGCTGTTTCAATTATTTATGAATAAATTATTCTTATCTCTTTTATACATCTAAATACAGACTTTCTTTCTTCCTTTTTGTTCCTCTACGTGAGATTTAATGTTGAGCAAAGCCATCCCATTCTCCTGGATGGGTCTTCAAACTGGGATGGGCATTTCTCTGAGAGCACAGAACACTCCAAAGGTACATGGTTATTGATAGTCCCAAAGGAATCAACTTCCAGGTCCTCTATTTCTATATGTACCCTACCCTAGCAATATATAGGTTCTTATTTCCTCTACTTACCTTTTCATGGTAGCCTTTCTCTTACTTCAAAAAAAAAAAAAATTACATCAATGTCCTTCATCTGTCCAGAGTCTTCCCATGATAGACTGCATCAGAATGTAAAAACTTGAGGGAATTAAATAAAGGAATATTCTAAAGTATCGCTTTAGGGGAAGATTTCCTTAATGCTTAATCAAGGCCACAGAGGTTTATAAGATGAGATGACCTATGTAAATTGTCTAGCTTTGGCTAGACATTTTTCTACAATTTGACTCATTCAATGCTAATTTTTTTAAAATTCATGTTTTTAAAACCCTATTAACTTAATGGAAACATTGAATAAATGCTTTAAAAAAGTGGGGATTTGGTGAGTGACCATACTTCACCATTCGAAAATAAATATTTTATATATTACTTATAATAAAATTGCCATTTCTTAAGAGCATATTTTGCCTCAGGCTCACTGATTTTTATAAATGATCTTTCATCCCCCACAGTTCTGCAAGGTATGTATTATAATCGCTTGAATTTTGGAAGATATGAACTCATACAAATAACAAAAGCAGAATATTAACCCAGTTCTTTTTGGCCCATGGTACATCCCTTAATTTTAATTTTATATATATATAGATATAGATATATCTTTTTTTTTTTTTTAAAGAGAGGGGAAGAGAGTCAGGAGAGGGGCAGAGGGAAAGGGAGAGAGAGAATCCCAAGCAGGCTCCATACCCAGTATGGAGCTGATCTTATGACCCTGAGATCATAACTAGAGCTGAAATCAAGAGTCAGTCAATTAACAGAGTGAAACACCCAGGCACCCCTTTATTTAGAGTTTTTTCTTTCTTACTTTTTTTTAAGATTTTATTTATTTGACAGAGAGAGAGAGTACAAGCAGAGGGGGGCAGGAGAGGGAGAAGCAGGTTCTCTGCTGAGCTACATCATGATCTGAGCTGAAGGCAGACACTTAAACTACTGAGCTACCCAGACACCCCTTTTCTTTCTTACATTTAAAAACTCTTTTAAGCATGAACATAATTATTTTTTAAAGATTTTATTTGTTTATTCATGAGAGACAGAGAGAGAGAGGGAGAAGCAGTCTCCCCATGGAGCAGGGAGCCCGATGTGGGGCTTGATACCAGGACCCTGAGATCATGACCTGAGCGGAAGGCAGACATTTAACCGACTGAGCCACCCAGGCACCCCAGACATGAACATAATTATTAACTAACAATTATTCTGTGAAAAGTAAAGTTTTTATAAATATAAATTTGAGTTATTAGTTTATTAAGTCTACTGTCTGTTTTAATAATATCTTTCTAATTATCTTAATACATAATATAGAAAACTTGGGAAATCGGGAGCAAAAAAGGAACAATAGCTCTGGTAACCCAAAAGTAACTACTGTCAATATTCTGATACTGTTCTACCAATATTTTTTTACTCAAGTTTATAAGATTCATAAATGCATTACAGAGGTGGTATCATATTGCATACACTATTCTGTAGCATGTTTAAAATTTTATCAATGTATAGTAAACAATTTATCATGCCACTAATACTCATCCACATGATTTTTAATATCTTTGTATCCTATACAAATACATTTTCTTAATTATCTTACATAGTCAGATACTTGTTTTTTCCAATTTTTGCTATCATAAATAGGACTATGCTAGACATTCATATACACATATTTTGTCTATTCCTTTGATTGTTTTCTTAGCATGAGTGCTTAGAGAAGTGCACCAGCAAAAGGCAAAGCCTTGGTAGCACACTGTGAAAGTGCTCTCCAGAAACATGATTATCTTTATACTGTCCCTAGCAGTGTGTGTGAGTTCTCCTCTCCCTTTACCCTTGCTCCTGGGATTTGGGGGAAATACAAGATTCAGACAAGTGAAGATGAAAACATCAGTTTTGTTACTGATAAAAAATGAATTTGAAGACAATGCTTTAGATTTGCAGTCAAATTGGCTTGTTAATATCTGACCTCTGAGGGACGCCTGGGTGGCTCAGTTGGTTAAGCGGCTGCCTTCGACTCAGGTCATGATCCCAGCAACCTGGGATCGAGTCCCACATCGGGCTCCTTGCTCTGCAGGGAGCCTGCCTCTACCTGCCTCTCTGTCTGCCTGTGCTCGCTCTCTCGCTCTCTCTCTCTCTGACAAATAGATAAATTAAAAAAAAAAATATCTGACCTCTGAGCTAGTCAGATTTATGGACTCCATCCCTGGCCCAGGAAGCCTCCACAGGCTACCCCCTGGGGTCCTGCCTGGTAAACTGATCTGGTAAACTGCCTGGTAAACTAGTAAATATGGAAAATTATAGGAAGGCAGATTATGCTGGGCAGGCATTTTCAGAATTAGAATTGAGAAAGAATTTAGATAAGCATGTTTAGTTTCTTCTGCAAAGCTCACTAGGTCACTCAGTCTCCTATAAGAAGCAACAGAGGGTGAGAGAGGGGGCTGAGAAGAGAGAAGCCAGAGGTATTCATCTAGTTGTAATCCCTCTATGTATAAACATGAGTCAAAACAAATGGAGGTGTTGCCCAAACGTTTGCCAATACTCTGCAATCAATTGTTCAGCCTTAAAAAATAATTTTCTACTTTGATAGGGAAAAATAAGGGTCTCATTTTAATGCATAATTTTGATGACTAGAAGGTTGAATTTGTTTACTCTTTTTTTTTTAAAGATTTTATTTATTTATTTGACAGAGATCACAAGTAGACAGAGAGGCAGGCAGAGAGAGAGAGACGAGGATGCAGGCTCCCTGCTGAGCAGAGAGCCGGATTCGGGACATGATCCCAGGACCCTGGGATCATGACCCGAGCCGAAGGCAGAGGTTTTAACCCACTGAGCCACCCAGGCACCCCGGATTTGCTTATTCTTTTGTGATTTCCTCTTCACGACTTTTGACTATGCCTATATTGAAGAGTCTTCTGATGTTGATTTCTAATACGTGATATGGAAGGATAATAATTTGCTTTATCCATTACCAAAAAATTCAATTTGCCATCAGCCTCTTATTTTTTATTAAAGAGGGTTTTATTCATATATATAAGGAACTATTTTTTCAATTAGAAAATAACTAAAAGTAGAAGAAAAAAATAGGAAATCTCTAGTAACTTCCCAACTTGGAGAAAACAACTGGCAAGATTTTGTTCTATATCTTTCCAGGTTGGATATGTGGATAGATAGATAGATGGCTGGATAGAAATGTGTATATAGGAAAAAGCACACACATCTCATTTCATTAAAGTTGGATCACATTTGCCATTTTGTAGCCTGCAACATGTGCATTACTATTCTTCCAAATTCAATTATTCCTTAGGACATATTTATAAGAGTAGCTTTTAACCCTCTGGGTTAACACCAAGGAGCATGACTGCTGGATTTTATGGTATGAGTAGGTTTAGTTTTGTAACAAAATGCCAAACTCTCTTCCAAAGTGGCTGCACCATTTTGCATTCCCACTAGCAATGAATGAGACTTCCTGTTGCTCGACATCTTCCCCAGCATTTGGTGTTATCAGTGTTCCAGATTTTGACCATTTCTAATAGGTATATAGTGGTATCACATTGTTTTAATTTGCATTTTCCTGATGACATGATATGGAGAATCTTTTCAGATACTTATTTGTCAACTGTGTACCTTCCTTAGTGAGTTGTCTATTAAAAGTCTTTGGCCCATTTCTTGATCGAGTTGTTTTCTCATTGTTGAGTTTTAGGTGTTCTTTGTACACTTTGGATAACAGTCCTTTATCAGATATGTTGCTTGCTCATATTTTCTCCCAGTCTGTGCCTTGGGACATTCTCATTCTCTTGACATCATCTTTTTTAGGACAGAATTTTTTTATTTTAATGAATTCCATCTCATCAGTGATTTCCTTCATGGATCTTGTCTTTGGTATTAAAAAGGGCTCACCATATCCAAGGTCATATAGGTTTTCTCCTATTGTCTTTTAGGAGTTTTAGAGTTTTTTGTTTTACATTTAGGTCTGTGGTCCATTTTAAGTTAATTTGTGTGATAGATGTAAAATGTGTGTCTAGATTCATTTTTTTACACATGGATGTCCAGTTTTTCCAGCACTGTCTGTTGAAGAGACTATCTTTGCTCCATTGTATTACCTTGACTCCTTTGTCAAAGATCGCTTGACTATTTTTTATGGGGATCTCTTTCTGGGCTCTCTACTCTGTTCTATTGATCTAGCTGTCTCTTCTTTGGCCAGTATGCATGGTTTTGAATATTCTAGCTTTATAATAAGTCTTGAAGTAGGGTACTCCCAATCTTCCAACTTTGCTCTTCTGCTATAATATTACATCGGTTATTCAAACATTTTACATACAGAATTTAGTTACTAATAACTGCTCTCTCTACAGGCTGAGGATTCAGATCAACTGGATAGAAAAAGCAAAGAGAGTGAGAGTATTGAGGGAGGAGGGTGACAGATCTGATAAACATTCTGAGAAGCCAGTTTGGCCTGAATGCATTAGCTCTCTCCTTTCTCTCTTAATGATTTTCCGCTTATCCCCACAAACACTTTCTCCCTTTCATGGTTTATAGCTAAGAAATAATGTGAGCACATTTCTCTCTTTGGCATGCAGAACACAGTTAGGGCATCCCTTATTATTGGTCTCCATCCTGAAGAGCATTAACCAACACATTTCATGGAGCCTGAGAGAATCACATTAGTTATTAACGTAATAACATTTTCTCCTTTAGATATAAGGTGGTATGTTTGGTGCTTTTCCATTTCCATAAAGTTTCCTTGGAAACATGTGCCTTACAGAAAGAAGACATTTTCATTGCAGATGAAAGAGTTTGGTAGAAGGGTCATTTTGAAGGGTTTGGCTGAACTCAAATAGAATGAGACTTCCATACACCCCATGTTAATTACACATAACTGATATTTTCTACTGTGAGAAGGAAACATGCAACAATAAAAGACCAAACTTCCATAGTACAGTTAAAAGAAAGTAAGATAGAATTCAAAAATCTATTGATATTAGTAGATGGATTATTGGGGACATTTATTCACAATCCAGGAAATTTAATTGAACTGTTTCACCAAAATATATATTCTACGTCCTTTGACCTAACCCTCTTGCCTTAGGTATTTTAGGGATTCTCTGCTGCACACACAGAACTGTACAATTAATAGGTGATCAATATTCATTGAAAAGGAGATGCCAGTTTTCTTTTTCCATTAGCACTAAGCTATATTTTTCTCTTATGCCCATCTGTATTGAATACTGGGTAGATGCATTTTCTTCTTTTGATATATTTCTTGCTTCTGAATCATATAAAAACTCTTCTAATGACTGTCTTCTTTTTAAATGTTCATATTTGTTATGGAAAAAATAGAAAATACATATATGAAAAAGGGATGAATCATTCAAAATTCCCCTGCTCAGGGATAACCACTCTTAAAATAATGGATCTTTCTGACCTATATATCTTATACATAAATATATAAAATGTAAAGCAAACATGGGATTTGATTCTACATATGCTTTCTATCTACCTTTCTTTGAGCATTTTCTGTATTGATAAATACAAACTTGCATCCTAATCGTAAAGGATTCCATAAAATTTGCTCCTATATATACATGATAATTTAGTACAAGCTTTATTGCTAAACATTAAGATTGCTTCACTTATAAAAATGTCTTTGAAAAAATATTCTTGCATGTTTTTTTCTTTCACTAGGCGAGAGTCTAGAAAAAAGTTACTAGATTTAAGTCTATGTAATTTTTAAGGCTGTTAATGCATTTTGTCAACTTTTTCTGCAAAAGGCTTGTAACAATTACATTTCCACCTGAATTATGTTAAAGTGCCTACTTTACTATACCCCATCAATACCAAGTATTTACATACTTTTGCTCATTTCCTTTGAAAGGGCATCTTTTTATTTCTGAATGGTTGATACCATTTTTTTAGAAAAAAAAGGCTAAGGAAAGATCAATATCACTTCTGAGAATGCTGAAAGGATTATTGGTTGTTCCCCATTTTCTAAACCATCATGGAGCCCCACCTCAAATCTATACCTCTTATTAATATAAATCTATGTTCCTAATTATTCTTGTAGTTAAATGTATTACAAATTGCTTGTTTTCAGCAAAGCCACTATTAAAACCACAGAATGTAATTCATTCAAATCGTGCAGCTATCAATCGAAAAAGCTTTTAAACAAGTCCCTAAGGCTGAATATTGACATCTTTTCCCAGTGGCTTAATAAAATACGCAACAGAGAAAATAGGCTTAAATTGAGCTGCCAATTTAAGACTTGGGACTTCTGCCATCTTCTGACTGAGATTTGACCCAGCTCGCTCGCTCGCTCTCTCTCTCTCTCTCTCTCTTTCTTTTACTTCTAATTGCTTCTATATATCGAGTGATTCTTCAAAATGAAAAGATTGCCAGACATTTTTCATCAGCTGAATCCCCAGCTCCTTGATATGATAAAAGAAAGAGAGGAATAAAATTCTCTGGGCATTTGAAAGTTCCCAGTTGTGACTAAAAATAATAATAATAACAGGAAAATGAGATCCTTTTTATCTATTTTGACTAAAGTAGTATATAGCATATATCAAACTGTAAGTACAGCCTATAACAGGCTTGAGAGAGGACATATAGAGATGGAATGATTTGTAAAGAAATTTCCTTGGAAATGGCTTTGTTGTGATACCCCAATCTACCTTCCAAAGCAAGAGGATTTATTCAGTAACCTTTAGCTTATGGAGGAGGCATCCACTGGCTTCTCTGAGAGCTTTAAATTGTTCTCTAAAACTGTACAACATAAAGGAATATTACCTTGACCCTCGTGAGAGAAAGATAAAATGGGCTGCAGATAAAGGTTAAAAGTTGCGGGGCACCTGGGTGGCTCAATGGGTTAAGCCTCTGCCTTCGGCTCAGGTCATGATCTCAGGGTCCTGGGATCGAGACCCGCATCGGGCTCTCTGCTCAACGGAGAGCCTGCTTCCGCCTCTCTGTCTCTGACTGCCTCTCTGCCTACTTGTGATCTCTCTCTCTGTCAGATAAATAAATAAAATCTTAAAAAATAAAAAAAATTTTTAAAAAAAGGTTAAAAGTTGCTGCGTTGCAATGTACCAGCATTTCTAGATTGTCAGAACAAGGGATGAGTACTTGTTCCTTGTGGTCTCAATATGAGCCAGTCAAGAAAGCAGGCCAGCCCTGAGCCATGTTAAGTCCTGTCTAGAAGAGCATCTGGGAAGGTGAAGAACTCCAATAAAGAGAATCTGCTGGAGAGATGGCTGGAAAACTAGGGGGTGGGGTGGCATGATAGGTAAAGCATGGCCTTCATCAGGGTTGCTAAACTGAGAGACCACAGAAGCCCCCACGAAAGTGAGTCTTTTTGAAATACCAAGCCCTTGAGACCATCTGGTCAAGGTCAGAAATAGCAGCTAGCTCACTGGGGAGGAAATGAACAGAGAGAAGCTTCCCTGGGTGCTGGTGCCTCACCAACAAGGGGAAGTCCAAGGTTTCAGTCAATATACAAAGGGTAATTGGTATTTTTGGACAAGACATTTTAAACTTATGAATCCAGATTGATTTGAAACAAAGAGATTGAATTGTCTATTGTGGCCTAACAAAGACAGTTTTATCCAGCATAAGAACAATATTTCCTCCCTGAAAAAAATATTTAAGGGAACAGCAGCAGACAATGGTAGCTAGCTAACAGATACACAGGGCTTCCTACAATCCCAGACACTTTTCTAAACACTTTACCACTACTCACTCTTGTGATCCCCACCATGACCCCAGGAATCAGCCATATCTTCTTCCTTATTTTACATTTGAGGAGTCTGGAGCACCCAGAGTTTAATTTGACAAAGTTACACAGTTAGTAAGGAGCAGAGCCAGGATTAGGTATTTAACAATCTGGTTTCAGAGTCCATCAAGCTTCAAAGTTGGACGTATCCATCAAAAATTTAGAGCACAAATATCTGAAACTCTTCATGGATGGATGTGGTAGGGAAAAAAAAAACCTCTAGGGTGCTTGAGGAATAATGACCAATCTATCCTCCTCTCTAGCACATAGCATAAGAAATATTGCCAGTTGCCTGGGGGCTCTTACCTTCCAGTGATAATTTGGGTGGCAAAGATCAACTTTCTGAAACAAAACTGAAATTTTTCAAGAATAGAGAAAACGTAGTGATCTTTTTTTTTCCATAAATGTTACATATGTTGGACCATAATAAGCATCTGTGAATAATGACACGTGAATTTAAGGGAAGTTAAGGGAAAAAGACAATCCTATTTAAATTATTCTGGATATGTACCAGGAGTTGATTTGCTAGATCACATGGTAGTTCTGTTTTTAATTTATTGAGGAAACTCCATACAGTTTTGCACAGCGACGGCACTATTTTACATTCCCACCAATGGTGTACAAAGTTTTAATTCTTCACATCCTTGCCAACACTTACCTTAAAAAAAAAAAAAAAGAAGCCATCCCAACAGGTATGAGATGATACCAATTTGCAGCTTTGATTTGCATTCCTCTGTTGATTAGTGATGGTGAGTACCTTTTCATATGCTTATTGGCCATCTGCAAGTCTTCTTTGATATCTGCACTCCCATATTCACTGCATTATTCACAATAGTCAAGATATGGAAAAAACTAAAAGTCCATCAATGAATGGATGAATGGATAAAGAAAATGATGTGTACATACAGATATATGGATATCATATCCATACATCCAAAGATATGGATAAATACATATAAATATATCTTATTCAGCCTTAAAAAAAAGGAAATTCCACCATATACAATATCCTGTTCATATAGATGAACATGAAGGACATTATGCTAAGTAAAATAAGCAGGTCATAGAAAGGCAAAAACTGCATGATTCCACTTACATGGGGTATCTCTAAGAGTTAAACTCATAGAAACAAAGAGTAGAACGGTGGTTGTCAGGGGGCCGGGAGCATGGAGAAATGGGGAGTTGTTGTTCAATGGGTATAAAGTTTCAGTTACATTAGATGAGTAAGTTCTAGAGATCTGCTATACAACATCGTGCGTGTAGTACTAGTGCCTATGTACTGCATTGTGCATTTAAAAATTTTATTAAGAGGGGGCGCCTGGGTGGCTCAGTAGGTTAAAGCCTCTGCCTTCAACTCAGGTCATGATCCCAGGGTCCTGGGATTGAGCCCCGAATTGGGCTCCCTGCTCAGCGGGGAGCCTGCTTCCGCCTCTCTCTCTGCCTGCCTCTCTGCCTACTTGTCATCTCTGTCTGTCAAATAAATAAATAAAATCTTTTAAAAAAAATTTATTAAGAGGGTCGATCTTACATGTTAAAGTGTACTTACCACAGAAAAAGAAGGGGGAAGAGGGTTGCAAGAGGAATGTTTTGAAAGAGATGGATTCTTTATTTCCTTGACTGTGGTGATGATTTCACAGGTACACGCATATGTTGAAACTATCCAATTATATACATTGAAAATGTGCAGGTTTTTTGTATATAAGTTAGAGCTCAGGAAAGCTTCTAAAATAATTAAAATAATAAAAATTAAAAATTAAGAAAAACAAAAATAAAAAAGGCTGTCCTTTTTCTGCCACCGATTCAAGCTTGTTTCAAGATATATTTCCAATGAAGTATGAACATAGACTAGATCTAATGCTACTGAAATGTGCCTTGCTTTTTCCATATCCATTGGTACTTGGGAGTTATGGCTGGGGTAATGAGAAGGAGTCAACAATTATGGAGTATCTATTATGTACCAGATGCTTTCATTATACCTTATCTTATGGAATTCTCATGAGAAAGATAATTAAGAGGCAACTGTCATTATCTCCATTTGGCAGCTTTTAAGAATAACTAGCGGGGCGCCTGGGTGACTCAGTGGGTTAAGCCTCTGCCTTCGGCTCAGGTCATGATCCCAAGGTCCCGGTCGAGCCCCGCATCGGGTTCTCTGCTCGCCAGGGAGTCTGCTTCCCCCTCTCACTCTACCTGCCTCTCTGCCTACTTGTGATCTCTGTCTGTCAAATAAATAAATTCAAATCTTTAAAAATTAAAAAAAAAAAAAGACGCCGCAGAGCTCCTCAGCCCGGTCGGTCATGTGAGGACACAGTGAAAACACAGCCTTCTAGGAAGGCTGGGGTCCCACCAGACACCAAGCCTGCTGGCACCTTGATCTCGGACTTCCTAGCCTCCAGAACTGTGAGAAATAAATTTCTGTTCTTTATAAGCTACCCAATTTATGGTATTTTGCTATAGTGCCCTAACAGACTAAGACACTGGGTGTTAAATAAACATATCTAACCATCCCAATAAAGGACAAAGACTAGATTCAAAACCAAGGCCCTTGGAGTTGCATGCTTTCCTGCCCACTCTTTCTTCCTGATCTAAGGGAGTCACCCCACTCTCCCCTCCCCCAAAAGAACATATGGTGTCCTGTTTGGGACTTTTATTTCAAAATCTTGGGTATTGCAAGAATTCATCTGGTTATCTTTTCCCCATACACGCATGAGTCACAGATACTAGTAGAACTTAATAAAAAAAAAAAAATCTCTACTGTCCTTAGTTTTAAATATAAGAAAGAGCTTGTTAGTGTTCTGGCAAAGGATATGCAGGAGCAAAATTTCACTTCTAGTTTCAATCAGCTTCTGCCTAGCAGATGGTTAGAGCTTGAATTTGACCTCTTCTGCTGATTAGCAGTTGTTTCTGCTGATTGCCATTTTAGATTGACTTGGTTGTTGGACACACAGGGTTTCTAATCTCTCTTCACTGTACTATTGGCCCAACTTTTCTTCAAGGCGCCGTTCAAGTTCTGCCTCCTTTGTGAGCAGTCTCAGTGATTTCGCCTTCTCTGAACTTCTATATGGCTTTGTCTATACCTCTTAGCTGGTGTCTTGTGTATAAGCTACCTTGAATCAGACCTACTGTTTTATACTGGAGGCTTGCCTTAACAGTATCCTCTTCATACATCCTGTAGCCATGTGCCCCTCGTGGTGGGACTAGTCCAGAAGGAATGGAATCTAGCACTGGGTGGGGTGGCATCAAGGAACTCAGCTCCATAGCAGATGCCAAGACATGGCCAGAACTCTCCCTCACAATGTCCAAAGGGAAGAGCTGATATTCACAATATTTACTAGTCAGAAGAGACTTCCAGCCAAGCAGAATGGTAACCTGCTGCTAAAGCTTATCAGCATATGAAGACTGAATAATCCCCTTGCCTACAGGGATACTAGTTATGACACAGTATTTAGGGAGATGAGCTCCAAAATGAGATGAACTGAGTTGACTCATGCTGCTGTTTAATTTTAGGAAAAATTTCTTTATCTATTTGTGCTCCATCTCCCTATCTTTAAAGAAGACTATAAAAGTACCTTCGTCATAGGGTTGATATAGCATAGCATAGATTAAATATGCTAGAACAGGCACTATATTTAGAATTACGCCAAGCACATAAAAGCCCAGTAAGTATGGATTCGTATTGCTAATTTCTCCAAGGTACAAGGTCCATGTAGTCTATGCAGAAGGCATCAGGCAGAGGTGAAACTTTCAGTCAGACTGTCTGTCCAGCACTATTCACTGGTTGGCCACTGTTGAAGCAAAACCCCTACTGGCCAGGAAAAGAGGGGCATACTCCCAGGCACAAGAATGAGGCTGGGAGGTTTCAGCATAAAAGCATCTCATTCTGAGGTTTCATTCAAATACAACAGATGCCGGGGTTACAGCAACAAGATTTATTGCAGAATCCACCCACTGGTGAGGATGTGACACGTGGCAAAGCCTTCCGACATGAGCTCGGGGACTGGGTAGGGGCTGACCGACAGGCGTACAATCACTGGTGTCAAGATTAAGCAGAGCTGAAGAAACAAGAACCTTCCTGAAATGCCCTCCAGAACTGGGGTAGCATTCATGTTAATAATGATGTTGAAAAAATCATTTAGCGACTCATTCTGTTGGAACATTTTTTGAGGACTGGCTAAAACTGAGGTACTGTGCTTTACAATGGGAATTCAATAGCAAACAAGTAAGACATGGTCTAACGGATGAATTCCCAGATGAATTCTATGCTATATTCCAAATTTATCAACCTTACAACTTGTACCGACAACCTAGAAAGGTAAATGTTCTTTACTTTGATAGGGAGCTTCTAGCTTCCACACATCTGTGTGGCTGCCAACCGAGAAATCAGGGTGAGACACATTTCAATTACAAACTCCACGGTCTGACCCCAAAGCTCTCAACCCAAGGCAGTACCTAATATTCCAACACTTCTAAATTCAAATAGTAAGAGAAGCTTAAAAAAAAAAAAAGAAAATGAAAACAAAACAAAACTCTGGCTCCTTGAGAATGCTAGTAATGTAGGGCAGATGTGATGTGCAAAGTTTGAATAGAAATACCCATTTTAGCACATTTCATTTTTTTTCTCTTTGAAAGATAACTGCATACTGAATCTTTTCTTTTCTCTGGGGTGAATGCTTTTAGGAAATCAACATGCTATGCTCTTGGAGAGAAAAGCTTTTTTCCTTTTCTTTGGCTTTTCTGTCCTTTTTGGTGAGAAATCATGCTTTTTAACAATGTGGTCGAGGAGGAAGCATTCAGTCTGCTTGTCTAGATTCTAGTTTTACAAATGGAGCCAGAGGGCTCAGAGACCAAGCCGATGAAGGACCCCAGAGCTCCGGGCCTGTAGTAATTTCAAGGCCAGCACGACACCCACCATTTCAATTTCATGAAATTGAATTTGCCCACAGTGATAGATGCTTTGGAAATAGAGAACCCCAGATCCACACTGCTCAACACGTGCACGCGCGCGTGCACACACACACACACACTTTTGCTCTTAACCCCTTGACTGGTCAGTGGCTAAAAGACTCACACCTAATTGAAAACACTGGACTCCTATGAGTTGATCATCTTTCTCACTCGAACGAGTAACTGTCATCATTTTCATAGTATTTGGTAGAAAACGACTTCCCAGCAGGTATGCGGTAGCTCAGCTTAAAACACAGCTGGTATTACATTCAAGAAGATGAAACTGAGAAAAAGAGTTTCATCTCCAGCTTTAATCAGTGGCTCTCTGCAACACCCACGTCAGCAGGCAGGCTGCTGAACTGGCCTTCTCTCCCACTTGAAGGAAAATGGAGGGTGGTAATGAGAAGAGAAGGAGGCCAGCCTGCAGGTGGTCAGTGACCCAGTCGTTCTGGGACCTACTTTTCCCTTATTACCTGCCCAGCACACATGTGCTCTGCTTTTTCTAATCCTAACTCTGTGAGCTTCCCTAGAGTTGAGCCCTAGCAACAGACGTGCTGAAAGTTTAAAAATCCATTCTAAACAGCCAAGTGCCCTGAGCAAAATAGTTGCTCCAGAAATATTAGACGATGATTATAAGGATAAAGAATGAGAACACGAGAAAACCCAAGCTCACAATATCCCAGCTCTATTTATATTTGAATATTAAATATCTATTGAGCGACTACCATTGGACAGAACTGAAGGTCTTCACAAAAGTGAGTGGAAATGGGGCACCTGGATTGCTCAGTCGTTAAGCGTCTCCTTCGGCTCAGGTCATGATCCTGGGGTCCTGGGATCGAGCCCCACATTGGGCTTCCTGCTCAGCGGGAAGCCTGCTTCTCCCTCTCCCACTCCTCCTGCTGTGTTCCCTCTCTTGCTGTGTCTCTCTCTGTCAAATAAATAAATACAATCTTTTTAAAAAGTGAGTGAAAATGGTCAGAGCCTCTGCCCCATGGAGCTTACGTATGAATGGGTGAGACAGAAAATAAATCAAAGAAATGTAATCTTGCAGCCGTGATCAGTGCTAATAAGCAGAAGTTCAAGGTGCAATCAAGAGGGAACTTTGGAAGAATCTGATCTAGACTGAGGGATTGTAGGATCGTTTCTAAGTAAGGACAACTGACCTGAGATCTAAAGGATAAAGAGGCATTACTGGGGGTGGAGGATGGAGGGAAGAAGAAAGTGCATTTCCAACAGGAGACAGCATGAGCAGATTCCTGTGGCGGGAACTAGCACAGTCAGAGTGGCTGGACTGCTGGGGGCCGTGGGGGACATGGTGGGAGATAAGGTTGGAAGGGCTTTTGTATCCTATGTTAAGGGTTTGGGCCTCCATCCTAGAAGCACTAGAAAAAGATGGAAGATTGTGCTATGAGGATGAAGGGGGACACATTTTGCATTTCGGAGCGCTCTCCCTGGTTGCTGCTGTGGAAAGAGATTAGAAAGGACAAAGTTGGGGATGCCTGGGTGGCTCAGTGGGTTAAGCCGCTGCCTTCGGCTCAGGGCATGATCCCGGGGTCCTGGGATCAAGTCCCGCATCGGGTTCCTCGCTTGGCGGAGAGCCTGCTTCTCTCTCTGTCTCTGCCTGCCACTCTGCCTGCTTGTGCGTGCTCTCTCTCTGTCTATCTCTGACAAATAAATAAAATAAAATCTTTAAAAAAAAAAAAAAAAGGAAAGGGCAAAGTTTTTGAAGGAGGCCAGGCAAAATGGATGGTGGCTTAAGCAACTGCTGGCAGTAGAGATGGAGAAAACTAGATAATGCTTGGGGTGCCTGGGTGGCTCAGTCGGTTAAGCGTCTGCCTTTGGCTCAGGTCATGATCCCGAAGCCCAGGGATCCAGGCCAACAACGGACTCTCTACTCAGCAGGGAGTCTAATCTGCTGCTCGCTCTGCCCTTCACCTTACTCGTGATCCCTCTCTCTCACGCTCTCTCAAATAAATAAAATCTTAAAAAAAAAAAAACCCTAAATAGGGCTTACACCTATTTAAGAAATAATTAGTGTATCATTTTGGCTATTCACAACTCAAATCAGATCATCCTTTTTTACTCATTAATTTATTAAACAAACATGTTGTAAATGTGGGCTATGTGCTAGACTGTGGAAGTTTAATGAATAAAGATACAGTTCTAACTGGAAAACATGGCAAGGGTTGATTTAGCAGAGCAGTCAAGAGGGTGGGCTTGGGGTCAGATGGACCAGTTTGAATTCTCACCATGCTTCTAAGCAGCTGTGTCACCTTGGGCAAGTCAAAGATTCTGAGTCTTTTTTTTTTTTTTTTTCTGAACCACTTTCATAAAAATGGCACCTACCTCATAGGGTCATCTTGAGACTAAAAGGAGATGATGCATGTCAAACTAATAAGATGATTGCATTTAGAAAGTTTTTAGTAAATGGCTATTTTCCTGGTTCACTGAACAATTGAAATATCAAAGATACATCAAAGTTGGTTTATTTGCAAATGCAACACTTATTTAAAGGAAACATGGTTATCCGGTGGGTACGTGGAGAGTCCTTTCTACTTACTGACATGACTTTACCACAAGGTCATGGTCGGTGGTAGAAGTTATAGTCTACTTCACACATTCTGTCCTGGATGTAGAAACTGGTATAGAAGACATTTACAACATAACCTACCTTACAGAAATATCTCCTTCTAGTCCTCTATAAGACCCAACCATATCTGTTATGACTAAAAATAATATTATGACTTGTTCACTCAAACATAGCTCAAGGTGAATACACAAGCTTAAGTCAGTATTATTAACTTGACCTGAAAAACCTCGCTATTATAACCTTCCTTAACCTCATAGTCACGATCAGCATTTTTATGCATGATTACTAATGACTTTGAGCAACTCTATCATGGAGCCTGATGCAGCAATAAGTAGATTAACATTAATGACCAGCTGGCTGAAGTCAGATTTGCTTTGTGTTTTGAAGAAGGAATCATTGAAGAAGATAAAGCTACCTTGGAAAATTACCCCCACCAACTTTCTTCCACTCACAGGTTTTCAGAGGCACTCATAAATATTAAATTATTAAGTTTCAGAATAAATAATACTAATTTTATTTAATTTTTTAAAAGATTTTATTTATTTATTTGACAGAGATCACAAGTAGACAGAGAGGCAGGCAGAGAGAGAGGAAGAAGCAGGCTCCCCGCTGAGCAGAGAGCCCGATGTGGGGCTAGATCCCAGAACCCTGACCCATGATCCTCCAGGGATCATGACCTGAGCTGAAGGCAGAGGCTTTAACCCACTGAGCCACCCAGCTGCCCCAATAATACTAATTTTAAAAGCAGTTTGAAAATCCTGGGAGCAGTGCAACTGCCTACATTTGCTGTAGGAATATTTATCAGGCAAAGAAGGCCTTTGAAGTCTAAAGTTAAAACTTTAGAAGAGTTTAAAAAACTCTTTAGCCAGAAACAAAAGCAAAAATAAATTATTGGGACTATACCAAAATAAAAAAAGCTTTTGCACAGTGAAGAGAACCACCAACAAAACCAGAAAGGCAACCTACTGATGGGAAAAAATATTTGCAAATGATATATCTGATAAGTGATTAATATCCAAAGTATATAAAGAATTTCTACACCTCAACATCAAAAATAATAATAATGATGATGATAATCTGATTTAAAAATGGGCAGAAGCCCTGAAAAACATTTTTCCAAAGACATACAGATGGCCAACAGACACATGAAAAGATGTTCAATATCACTCCTCATCATGGAAATGCAAATCAAAACCACAATGAAATATCACCTTACACATGTCAAAATGGCTAAAATCAAACCACATAAGAAATAACAAGTGTTGGTGAAAATATGGGGGAGAAAAATGAACCCATGTGCACTATTGATGGGAATGCAAATTCCCATTCACCGTAGAAAACAGTATGGCGTTCCTCAAAAAGTTAAAAATAGAATTACCATATTATCCAGTAATTCTACTACTGGGTATCAACCCAAAGAAAACAAAAACACTAATTTGAAAAGATACATGCACCTTAATGTTTACTGCAGCATTATTTACAATAGCCAAGATATGGAAGCAACCCAAGTGTCCACCCATAGGTGAGTGGGTAAAGAAGATGCAGGATATATGCAAAGGAATATTACTCACCCATAAAAATGAATGAGATCTTGCCATTTGCAACAACATGGTTGGACTGAGAAGGTATAGTGCTAAGTGAAATAAATCAGAGAAAGACAAATACCATATAATTTCACCCACACATGGAATTTAAGAAACAAATGAAGAATAAAGAGACAAACCGAAAAACAGACTCTTAAATACAGAGAGAACAAATAGGTGGTTGCCAGAGGGGAGGCGGGTCAAGGAACAGCTGAAATTGATAAAGAGGATTAAGAGTACACTTACGATAGCCCTGAGTGATGTACAGAATCACAGTATCATTCTTTGAAACAAAACAAAACGAAAACCTCTCCAGCCAATAAGACCCATGTAGAAAAAAAAGGCTTCCGATGGGAACATTTATTACGTAAATTCCATATTATGTAACCGTTTCATTTTCTTTTCCCTGATTGTAATGACTGATTTTGGAATTAGTGTGGTATGAAATGGTTTCTCAGACACAGATTGCGAATGTTAGCATTGGTCCTATTGGAGATGAGGGCTCTCTACTCCCAAAGGCGTACCTGCGACCACCATCCAGAAACGAATTAAGTCAGTGGCTTTCAAACAGTTCTCAGATCCTAACATTTCTTCAGAGCTGTCTCAGGGCTGTAGCAGGGCTGGGGGAGGCCAGGAATTCCCTGGAGGAATATAGCAAGCTCCACTGCCATGCCCAGCGACATCTTTTTTTATATGTTAACCTTCAGTACAAAATTTCACTAGTTAAAATAAAAAAAATTTTTTTTAAAGCCTACTGAGTTTTTAAAAAGTTTAAAAATCCCTGAACTAGGATTTCTGCCAAACAGAAGAGAGTGGGCTGTCAGTTGTATGGCCCCGGAGCCCTGACATGTTTTGTTTTTTCCCCCTCTCTATAACCATTCCTTATTCTTCCTATTATTATTCCTCTTTGTTTCTGCCACGTTGTTTTTCCCTTCTCCTACTTTCCCTCCCCTTCCTTCCACTTTTTCTCTATCACAATAAAACATTTGGTTCGGTACTTAATAGCACTGGTAAACCTCATTGGTGACGTTATATACTCAATAAATATTTATTTACCTCTGAAGAGGTTCGGTGCCGGGGATGTCGTTGCTGGGGTCCTTGAGAAGCTCAGGGTACAGGAGAGCATGGCGAGCCGCAAGCAAACCAGGAATGCCATAGGTTGTGGTAAGCGACAGCTGCAAGCCGAGGGGGCAGGTCAGGAGAGAGGTTGACAGCATGGGTTCTAGGGTCAGACTGCTTGGGTTCATCACGTTCTTACTCAACTGTTTGCTAGCTGTGTGATCTTGGCAAGCTGCTTGATCTCTGAGCTTCAGTTAGGTTTAAGAAAAAGAGAAAGGAAGGAAGGAGGGGAGGGAGGGAGGGAGAGGCAGAAAGAAAGGAGAGAACAGGCCTCAAAGGGAGTCACTTGTACCAAGCCCAAATCACCAAACTAAGACTTTATACCTACCTTAATTACGCTTTCAACCTCTCCCAGGAGTGGCATCTTACACCAGCCAATCTTGAATTACCTGGTCTGCATGAGTGAGCTCTTCTGCCTGATAGACCCCCGCTGTGCTCCAAGGGAAGGCTGGAAAACCTTCCTGCCCGAAACCTGAGGGCAACTCCTTTGTCCCACCCTCTTCTGCCTATAAAGGTCTTCCATTTTGTATAGCTCTTCACATCACCTTTATACTTGCTACAAGGGAGCATTGAATAAAGCCAGTAAGATCTTCAAAATTTACGCAGCTGAATTTTATTTTTTTGCAGTTACATTCTCCCAAACTTAGAGATATTATCCTCTACTTCACTTGGCTGCAGTGAAAAATTAAATGAGTCAATACACACAGAAAGCTTAACATAGTGCTTATTAGCCTGTGGTAAATGCTAAATGAGTGTGTTTTAAGTCCAAGATATTTTAAAAGCAGAGGGGCCTGGGCAGAGTCAAGAATTTGGGAATCAGTGATATTAGCCTGAGCTGTAAATAATTGGAAAACATTTCAAAATGGAGCAAGCAAGCCGAGCTAAGAGGGTCTCTTTTTTTTTTTTTTAAGATTTCATTTATTCATTTGACAGACAGAGATCACAAGTAGGCAGAGGCAGGCAGAGAGGGAGAGAGGAGGAAGCAGGCTCCCTGCTGAGCGGAGAGCCCGATGCGGGGCTCGATCCCAGGACCCTGAGATCATGACCCGAGCCAAAGCCAGAGGCTTTAAACCACTGAGCCACCCAGGCACCCCAAGAGGGTCTCTTTTAAAATAGAGCTGGGAAGCCATTAAGACGGGAGCAATTTATGGACTTTGAGCCCGCTGCAAGCCCGCAACCCAAACTCAACTGACTTGTCACCAGAACACCTGAATCACTCCCATTCTTTACTTTAAAGGGAGCCAAAAGGCACACGGTAGCCACACTTGTGGTGAGCACAGCATATAATGTATAGGCTTCCTAATAATCTCTGTGTTGTACACCTGAAATTCATGAAACATTGTGTCAACTATAGTTTAATTTTTTTTTAAATGGAGCCAACTCTATTTGACAAGTTTCAATCCCTCATTTGCTTCTTAACCCAGCAAATCCCAGTTATCTTGGTCTTAGTCCCTAAGAGAGAACCGCTCTCAAGACCTTTCACCTTCCTAACACTGCTCCCTCTTTGTCTTCCTTGGAAGACAACTTGGGTTTCTGCCTGAATCTGTGTCTTGCAAACTGCCATGCTAATTGCCCAAATAAATGCCTGTTTGCTTGAGTTTTTAGTGATACCTTCTTGGTCAGCATAATGTTCACAAAATGTCTTCAGGAGACCAAGAGGAGGAAAGTGATGTTCTGGAAAGTTGCAACAGCATTCCGGGTCCCTAAATGGAAAGACGGCATCGTTCACTTTGTGCTGGTAATAATGGCTCATCCTAAGACTTATAAAACACAGACAAGTACAAAGAAATAAAACGAAAATTTTTCTTGTAATTCCTTCATCCAGAAATAATCACTACCTAAGTTGCTTGTTTCCTTTTAGACTCTATAAAGACCAGTTCATAAAAAGCAAAATGCCAGGCACCTGGGTGGCTCAGGTCGTTAAGCATCTGCCTTTGGCTCAGGTCATGATCCCAGGGTCCTGGAATCGAGTCCCCCATCCAGCTCCCCACTCAGCAGGGAATCCGCTTCTCTGCCCCTCCCCTGGCTCGTGGGCTTTCTCCCTCCCCCTATTGCTCACTCTTTCTCTCTAAGTAAATAAATAAAATCTTTTAAAAAAAAAAAAAAGGCAAAATGCCTTACCGGTTTTCCTGATTAGAAATTCACTATGAACATTTCTCCATGTCATTATTCTTCTGTAACTCATTTTTAAGAGCTACATAACATTCCATTTCAAATTATAAATAGCTGGCTTGTTCAGCCATTTTTAACACATTTTAATTATTTCCTTTGAATAATTCCCCAGAATCAGAACTGCCAAGTTAAGGAGTATGCCCATCTTAGGGCATTTGGTATGTATGTATGGTGAAGATACCTCTTGGAGAGAATAAGTTATAAATAGGGGACTTGCCCCGTGTCCTTTTTTGGTTATGATAACGCAGGCGCTTACTGGAGGTGATGCATCTATCCAAAAGTAAGGAAAAATTTATGGATGAGGTCTGAATGCGTACCTCACTGGGGACACAGCAATGAATCCCATGTCCAGAGGAAAAGATAAGACAAAAGCCAGGAGGCAAAGAAAATGACACACATATGTGGCATTCCTGCTCATAGATTTTTTTAATAAAAAGATATTCCTTTAATTTAGTAAATTAATCCCCCAGCCCATTCCCATTCAAAAGTGCAATACTGTCTGCCTTATTTCTCTCCATTTCTCGCGCCATTGGGACTGTGCATATGAGAATGCATTTCCTCCTTCACTGTCAGGAGGGTGTTGGAACTACATCAGTTTAGCTTTTCAATGAAGAACTTTGGCAGCACAAGGTAAATGTTCAGTGAAGACCATATGAAGGTTAGAGGGAGCGGGAAGATCTTATTTTGTTAGGAACCTACTATGGGCCTGCAATATGCCTGCATACATCAGCTAACTCCCCCAGTTACTATCTAGGTTGTTATCACTATAATCATCACCATTAAAAAAAAAAAAAGATCAAGTGACTTACGTGATCTCGCTGCAAACGACAGAGCACAGCTGCACCCGCACTGGGCTAGATTCCAAGGCCTATCCTGTCCATCACTCCCCCCGCACTCGCCTCCAAGACATGGAGATACCCCAAATGTGAATTCCGCACAAGCTTCTTCTAGCACATTCTTCAGGGAAATTCGGTCTTTTTCCATTGTTCCTCGGGATAACTAGGCAACCTGAATTGATGTGGTAAATGCTTGGATTAAAAGAACAAAGCTCTGAGGAAGGGGAGATCCGGTGCCTTAAGAAATCCAGGGAACGAGAGCAACGAGGAGCCTGGGTGTCTGGTGACTATTTGTTAAATGAGACAGTGAAAGGTAAGGCTGGGGGCACCTGGGTGGCTCAGGCTATAAAGAAATCCCACTCTTGATCTCTGCTCAGGTCGTGACCTCCATCTGGTGAAATGGAGCCCGGGGTCTGGCTCCCTGCTCAGCGGAGTGCCTGCTTGAGATGCTCTCTTCTTCTTCTTTTGCCTCTCCCCCCACATGTGTGCTCACTCGTTCTCTCTCTCTCTCTCTCTCTCAAATAAATAAATCTTAAAAAAAAAAAATAGGTACAGGCTGTTTCAGATGCTGCTTTACTCTTTTCTTTCTCCAGGCTACCACCAGGTAGGCACTCACTGGGATGACAAATGATATCACTCTGGGACAGAATTCAGGTACTTGTTTCCAGGCTCCTGGCTAGAGTCCTATGCAGAACTTCAGATCTGTCTTAGCCAACACAACTGGCTTGCATTAGACCCAGAGCTGAATGGACTTGTGTGAAGGGGAGGTGGGGAGTGGGGTGGGTGTGAACAAGAGGAGGTGGGAGGAGATTTGGTTCATAACTCTACTTCTGGGTTGAGGGGGAGAGCCTCCCACTCGCCTCCATTGGCCATGGAGCTGTGTGGAACTCACCAGTCTTGACAAGTGCACACTGTGAAGGCCCACACACGAGTTGTGTCTTTTCACACTGTCGGCTTTATTCAGTCAGAAAGCAAGTTTCACACCATTGTAAAGCGGCTTCTTCAGGATTCCAAATTCAATTTCACTATGCACTTCACTTGGCTTCATACGCGTCACACAAAGAAAGCACGAGACAAAGTCACACAACCTACAAGATACCATGAGGCATTAACAAACCAAATGCAAAGTCAGTTACTGTGGTCAAGCAGTGGAGGATCTCCGTTATGTTCAGGGCTCCAGCAGGCAGAACCTTTGGCATCTGTTGCCTTTTTGATGATAGATGTGAAAGGGTCTATGTCTGGGAGTCTGACTGTAAAAATCCTGCTGCAAAAATCCTCCCTTTTCAAAAGAGTTTAACCAATCTGGGCCTCCCCTGGCTCTGCTGGTTATCAATTTGGGTGTTGTCAAACTGTGCTGATTTCAGCGATGTCCAGTCTTAGCGACGATGCCCTTGGCTGCTTCCATCCCTGCTTGACGTGGGTGACTCCATCTTGCTCCCTATAGTTCTTCAGGTCTTGGGCATTTTCCTAAGCACTGGGCAAGCTGGTCCTAGAGCTTTCGACTTAGGGCTGTTCTAAAACATTTGATGTCTTTTTATAAATTGGATGAAGGCAACCCACCCCCCTTTAGACAAATTTCAAAATGTTCACCCTGTGTTAAATTCAGGACCTTTGTACTTCCAGCCAGGATTAAGCAGATGGTAGGAGACAGGTGGAGACACTCCAGAGCTCAGGAGCTGCCTTCCTAAGCCCAAGAAAAGCTGTGGTTGTGGCTGAGGTCCTGAGCAGGCTGAGGTTGAAGGTCAAGGTGAGGAGCTCTGGGGTTCTCCTCAGCAGGGCCCGCCCCTCCCATCCAGCAGGCAGTCCCTCAGAAGGATATTCAGGGAGCTAAACTCCTCAGCCCAACCCCACTGCCTAATTAATAATCTTTATTCTTTGTCTTTTCTGGCTTTTAAAAAAGGTTGAGGTTAGAATTTCTAAGGCTAAACTTACCACAGTCTATGTACTTGAAAAACCCATGAACCTTGGTTCAAAGGCAAGTCATTTATTCTTTTCATCACATGTATCAGAGCTTTGGAGCCAATAAAATTCACTAAAAAGATGGGAGAGGGGAGCTAAAGATGAAGATTCTCCCTCACCTAAAAATGACATGTTTTTTATTAACATATAATGTATCATTTGTTTCAGGGGTACAGGTCTGTGATCCATCAGTCTTACACAATTCACAATGCTCACAAAAATGACGTATTTTAAAAAGAGACAGAACTTGAGAGTGCATGCAAGCTAGGTAGTCAACAGATGGTTCCTCGGTATCAAAGGTAGTGTTCCAGGCAGTTCTAAGCTCAGATGGTATAAGGGATCAGGCCCATAACATTAATGCTGGGAGTGGCCATTGGATATGTGGTGTGTGTGGCAAATGGAGTCTATGTGTTCAATATTCAAATGGAAAAAAGAAAATGAATTAACATTTTTCCCCTAAATTTTTCACTGAGAGAACCAAGGAAAACAAAGGGTGTTGTCTCTTATGTACTCTTGTACATATTCAGCAGACATATTTTAGCTTAGTAAAAATATTAAAGAATGCCTGGTGGAAAATCCAACTTGTAGGAAAAATTATTTACCCAAAAGTTTGGATCAGAAACAGAACTACCGCAGGGAAACCTGAGAAAGTTCTGTACTTAGAGAATTGGGCATCCAACATGTTTTTTCATCTAGTGGGTACCCAAATAATAAATGAGTTGGCATGGCAATACCATCGCTATTTTCATTCAATTAAAATTATTTTTTTAATTTTTCAAACATTCACAAAAGCAGAGAGAACAGTATAATGAAATCTCATGTATCTAACAGCTCCAACTAATGCCAACATTACTATTGTTAGTATTTTATCAATACCCACCCCTGCAAAACACACACAATATTTTTTTCTTTTGCTCATGAAAGCAAATCCTAGATATCACATCCTTTCATGTTAAATACTTCACTATATATGGCTGACAGATGAGGCATTTTCTTTACTCCAACCACAATGCCATTATCACACCCAATACATTTTTTTTTCAAATCCTTAACATCATGTAACTCCCAACCCATGTTTGATTTTCCCCAGATGATCTAAAATAAATTTTTTAGAAGATTTGTTTATTTATTTACTTATTTTAGAGAGAGAGAGAGACCGTGAGCAGGGAGAAGGGTAGAGGGAGAGAGGGAGAATTGCAAGCAGACTCTTCACTGAGTATGGAGCTCAGTGCAGGGCAGGATCCCACAACCCCAAGACCATGACCTGAGCCGAAACCAAGAGCTAGATGCCTAACGAGCTGAGCCACCCAGGTGCCTCATGGATTTTATTAATATGTTTCTTAACATGTAAGCAGCCATTCTTCTTCTTTCTTTGTTTTCATATCCATTTATCTGTTGAAGAAAACAAATCATTTGTTTTATAGAATTGCCCACATTCTGGATTCAGCTTAAGGCACCTTCGTGGTATGATTTGACATCTTCCTCTATGCTCTGTAATTCTTGGTTGCTTGAGGTTAAATCTAGAGCAGAAATCAGCAAAATGTAGCCTTTGGGCCAGCTGCCTGTTTTTGTAAATAACCTTTTTTTGGGAATACAGCCATGCTCATTCATTTATGTATTATCTATGACTGCTCCAACGGCAGACTTGAGTAGTTATGACAAAGACCATATTGCCTATAAAGCTGAAAATATTTATTATCTGGCCCTTCAAAAAAAAAATTTATCAATTCCTGATCTAGAGGCTTGAACAAATTCAGTGAATTCTCTGAGTTCCCAAACATACTCCTTCATGCTACCCATTGTGTAACTGTGAAGCCCCTCACAGGAATCAGGATCCAATACATCAAACAATGAAGTAGCTCCGTTATTTGCTGGGTAGGTTAATGCATGAGGAGCCCCAGGTGGCCAGGTGGCAGCTTCCAATCCAGAAAATGAAGCGGAGGCTTGCCCTGAAAGAGGCATTCTCACTCCAATGGGAATCAGGACCCCTAGCATAGCAGAACTTCAGGTTATAAGAACAAAGAGTATAAACACCCCCCCTAAGTCATGGGAAGTGATGAGGTCAAACTACTTTTCTCTATTGCTTTCTGGATCCACCTAATCTAGCTACTGAGGACACAGCACCATATGAGCCATTGATTTGTTTAGCACAGCCTGAGTGACTGTGCACCCCTGGTGAATGGTGCCATCCCAGGGCTGTGGTGTTGCTAAGTCTTCAAAAGCCCATTCTAGTGCTACCGGGACACCTGATTCTTAGTGCTACAGCAACAGTATGAAACATGTGGCCCTGTGCCCCCTGTTGCATTTTCTTTTCAGTAATTGGGTTCCTTCGTCAGAAGCAATACTGCATCAAATATTATATCCAGATATCATATCAATAGGTCATAAGCCCTAAGATCGTGGTACCAACAGAGATAGCAGAGGGAACATGAACAAACCCATACTTGGAGCAGGCATCAATTCTTATAAGAACCAATTGCTCCACACTTCATGTTAGAAGGTGTCCAATGTAAACACTTGACTGAGTAGATGCCTCCTAAAAGCCAGTGCAGCCACACAGAGCCCTGTGCTCAAAAGAACCCACACTTGATTTGATATTCCAGTGTCTTGAAATTCTCAATAATTTGAATTGAACACTGAGTCCTACATTTCCATTTGCACTGGGCCTCACAAATTACGTAGCTATTTCTATGGCTAGTCCTGGAGAGAAGTCCATGTCCTTGGCTTCAAGAATATCATCTATCCCTGCAAAAATGGCCCAAGTGTTCATGGTCCCATTGCATAAGCACTGATGTGGTTGAAGATAAAAGCTGGCCTGACATCCACGAGACGAGTCATTCCATCCTCCTGCTAGTCCCAGTCCTTCTCTGTTAGGGATGAATAGTGGGTAGGAATATGCTTCCACAGAAGGCCCTCTAGTTATGCTTCCACAGGAGGCCCTCTAGCACTCAAACTCACTTTTCTCCCATGGTGATCTTTGCTGCCAGGTGATATCAGCTGAGACTGTATCCATTCATCAAAGAGTTTCTAATAAATTTGAAATTCAACAGGGAAGAGGTCAAGTTCTTTCCCTTTGTTTCCAGAAAACTCAGTGACCCCTATTGACTTCCTCCCTGCCTTCTGAGAGGCAGCC
Source organism: Mellivora capensis (assembly GCA_004024625.1). NCBI lineage: Eukaryota > Metazoa > Chordata > Mammalia > Carnivora > Mustelidae > Mellivora > Mellivora capensis. The sequence continues at coordinate 93,772 of PISX010002856.1, read as the reverse complement.
ATTGTCAAGTTTCAAAACTTTCATTATGCCTTCCCTCAAGACAATGGGCACAAGCTTACCAACATTTACATTAGTAAGAGAGACTGCCCAACCCCCCCCCAAGTGACTCTCCCCAAACAGTATCTACTCCTCATGATGCCTTCCATTTCCACCCCCAGACATATTAGAACTAGAAGCCTTTCAATGGCAACTCTTTTTTCTTTAAACAAACAAAACAAACAGACACAAAACAAAAACAAGAAGGAGCCCTCACCTGGAGGCATTCCACTTCACCATCTTTACAAGAACATAAAGAGTATGATAAGCCATGTTAGGCAATTTGTACTTTATTCCAAAGGTAAAATTGGAACTTGAGAATATGAGTTAGAAGGAAGACTCTGCTTACGTTTTTACTTGGGGGAAAAGGACTCTAACTGCTGTGTGGAAATTTGGATTTTAAAGCAGCATCATTGGGAAGCCTGGGTGGCTCAGTTGGTTAAGCGGCTGCCTTCAGCTCAAGTCCCACATCGGGCTCCTTGCTCCGCAGGGAGCCTGCTTCTCCCTCTGCCTCTGCCTGCCACTCTGTCTGCCTGTGCTCGCTCTCTCTCTCTCTCCCTCTCTCTGACAAATAATTAATTAATTAATTAATTTTTTTAAAAAGGCAGCATCATTGGAAGCCGAGATATCTGTAAGAAGGTTGCTGGGAATTCTGGTAGGTAGGTCGGACCCGTGAGTGTGGAGAGACCAAGATAATAGAAATAAGTGAACTGGTGAAGAGATTGAATCTACAGGACTTACTCGTCTCGGGGACATGAAGGAGAAGCAGGGACAGAATAGAAATAGACGCCCAGGTTTTTGACCGGGACACCTGGACAAACTCAAGTTAGCCCCTCACACTAGGAATGGGGTGGGGGAACGGTGTTGGTAGGAGAAACAGGTAATGATCCATTCAGTTGGGATGCTTGGGTTTGGGTGAAGCAGGAGGGCTTCCTAGCCATGCTTTGGATTGAAACCAGGACCCCACCATCGTAATACAGGTTGTCTATCGCTAACTGAAGGAATGCCCATGCAGACATTCCAGTTGAATAAACAGGTCTGGAACAAGACAATAATGTCTGTGCTGAAAACATGAATCTATACATTATCAGAAAACAGATACTGACTGGGGCTACGGGAAATGAAGGAGCTATTCCAGGGAAAATAGGTAGATTGAAGAAATAAAATAGCCACTCTAAGGGCCCTAAGAAACATGAGATAAAGGAGAAAGAGTCTTCATTAAAAACTGAGAAAGAATGGCTAGAAAGGTAGGAAGTATCCACAAAAGAATAACGTTGCAGAAGACAAATGGTATAATGTTTAAAAGGAGAAGTTGTCAACAGTCAAATGTCACCAAACAATGAAATCTAGTCCGATCTGCAGCCAGGAGTCTGTTTCCTATCTAAACGCCTTCAGAATCACCCTCCCCAACAGAGAAATAGTGATAAGCATGATGTAACAGCCGGTAACTGCTCAGGGAAACAGAGGACACGTTAAGTGTCATAAATGACTGTTAATCTCACAAAACAAACTGAGGGTTGCTGGGGGGAGGAAGGAGGGAAAGGGGTATGGGGTAATGGACACTGGGGAGGGTATGTGCTATGGTTAGTGCTGTGAAGTGTGTAAACCTGGCGGTTGGCGGTTCACAGACATGTACCCCTGGGGATAAAAATACATTATATGTTTATAAAAAATTTAAAAAAAAAATTTTTTTTTAAAGAGAGAGAGGGCATTTCATGCTACGGATTGGTTATGGTTATTACTGGTTATTATTGGTTATGGCAGTGCTGGAAGAAGGCTGCAGGGGCAAGGAGGGAATACGGCAACCTCTAGGGAACAAACACTGCAGAGCGCAAACCTCCTTCCTAGGAACGAGGAACCCAGAGGAAAAAGTGTCTCCAGAGCTAAAGAGCTGGGGATTCAGACTTCTTGCAGGAAGCACTGGGAAGCTGGCACTCAGGCCACCGTGGGAGAAGAATCCAACAGCGCTTTGGATTATCAAGGGCTTTTCAGGCCCATCTGGTAAAGGACCAGAGGAGGCTGGGTCCCTGATTGCCAGTGGACTTGCTCCCCAGCGGCTGCTGGCAGCGGGGCCCACTCAGAGAGACGAGAACGCCAAAAGCGAAGGAGGAGGAAATCGCCCGCCCCTGCTCTCAACTCTCCAGCCTCTTTCTAGCGCCTCCCAGTGGCCAAACCTCATAGGAAAGCAGCTGGCAAACGGGGCTGGGGGGCGGGGGGGTTACAATTCACAAAGTCCCTGGCCCAGCACCACAGATCATGGATAAAAGGCTAGACTCGTTGCTGAGAGATAACAGGTTTTTTAAAACCCAGCCCTCATGGCATGTAAGAGCCTGTGTAATCCGCATGCGCGAAATGATGTCGCTTGAGCTGGAAAAGGCAGCTTTACGGTTGACCAGCTCTGCTGACCCAGAGCGAGCTTCATGCATCGAATCTCCTCTTTTTTCTCTTCTACAAAATGGGAATTCAATCGTGTATCTCCGATTGCACTCCATAGATGATCCTGAAAAATCTCCTGTTCTGCCAAAGTCACACACTAAGGACAAAAGGACTGAAGGGAGACACAAATTGGGCAGGTCTCTCCAAAGCTGTGAAACATGGTAACCAGAGCATGAAGGAAAACAGTGGGTAAGTCAGACGCGGGAGGCAGGTCATTCAGTGCACGTGAAGGCTGCTTCCGGGGATATTTTTAAAACATAAAATTATAGAGCGGAGATGCTATCCTGTAGCAACGAAGCAAATGCAGGCAGAAGCAGAGCTCTGAGCTGGGGGAGAGCAGTGAGGGCAGACAGCAAGGGACTGGCTCCTAATGGCACCTGTCAGGAGCGAGGAGCCTGTGCGAGCCAGCCTCCCTGGAGAGGGAGCCCCAGGGTAGGCTCTCATGTTTAATTTTCTTAAAGTAGAGCAGTAGGGGCCCCAGTCGAAGCCATAGTTGAGCCAAAGGCATTCTCATTTCCTGCTGAAAGTTCTAATTTTACTCCAGCTCTTCCAATCCCCTTTCCCAGGGGGGGAAAGAAAATTGCCTTTCAACCAACCCAGGTTCATTGTCCTGAAATCATTCCCTTATTTTTCCAACCAGGTGTGAGTTCAATGTTATCGTAACACATATTATAGCAAAACAGACTCTTCCCATATCCAGGATTTTGTGAAAAGTAAATAGGAAAGCCCACGAGAAATGCCAGGCAGAATACAGATGCTGTTTGCATTAGTGCCCTTGTTCTTAGGCGCCCAGCATCTTCCTCAACTGCCGAAGCTCCAGCTGATGTAGATGACTTGTAGGAGCACCTGCCCTGGACTCACGCAGTTCTGCACGTCTGCCTGGCTGTGGCCTGTCACCCAACTCCCCACCCCGCATCCCCACTCCAGGCAGGCTGGCTAACGCCCATTCCCCCGAAGCTCTCCAGCCGAGGCTCCTAAAGACCTCTGGGCATTTCTCTCTTGAGCACTTACTACACTCCTGGATGCCTCTCCAACCAGATTTGGAGCGCTGGAGAGCGAGCACTGTGTCTAACACGTCTCTATAGGCCCAGGGACACAGGATGCAAATTTGGCTGCTGACTAGGTTACCAGGAGGGGAGTAGTAGACAATAAGCCTGGGATGAGACTGTGGAGGGCCTTACCGGCCCACCTTCTGAAATTCAGATTTTATTTTTATTTTATTATTCAGATTTATTTTATTATTTAATGCCGGATGACGTGTGAATGTTTTGGGCAGGAACAGTCAAAACTGGCCCTCAGATGGATGAAAGCGGCATCTCTGAGTCAGATGGGCAGGGAGACAGGAGACTGGGAGCTCCAAACAGCTGAGGAAGCTGCGGGCTGAGCAAGGGCAGCGGGATGGGGCAGGAAAGCCAAGGGGGAAGGAGCGAAGATTGAGTGTCCCAGAGACAGAATCTTTGGGACTGGACACTTGTCTAGATGGGAGAAGAATCAAAAGCAACTCCCAGATTTTATGCTTAGGTTTCTAGAAGGATAATGGCCCTGTTTTCAGCAAGGGGCGGGGTGGGGGGGGCGGGTAGAGAAGAGTTCACTGGGAGTGGGAAGAAGCTGGGTTTGATTTCACTCAGGTGGTGTTTCATTTGCTAATGGGGAGAGCCTAGATTTTAGCTCCTCTCAGCCTGAGTTAAGCTATACAGGTTAATAATTTTTAAATTTTGACATCCACGAGCCTCTCCAGTAGCAAACAATTAAAAAAATTAAAAAATAATAAAAGTCCTTGTGGCCCCCTCCCCCTCTCCCTTGATTTTATACTGAATGGACACAGGTTTTCCCCACTATCTGAAAGTAGAGAGTTCCTATGAAAACCTTTTAAAATGGAAAACAGCATAAAGCAAAGAAGCAATTACCATGAACTTTTATGAAAGCATTTTTGCGCTTTCCCAGACTCCCCAAAACCTCTATTAGGTTGTTCTAATAAGATGTGCCTGTAAGGTGCTAACAGGTGCCTAGAATAAATGGAGATAAAGCACCCATGCTCACAGACACAGTTCAAAACTATGGTGGCTGGCTGTTGAGATTTCTGAGTGTAGTTCCAAGGGGAAGCGCTTGGTGGCGCCACTCTCCGTGCTCAGGGTGCTCACTGCCTCTGTTTAGGATGGCTTCCGTTTTTTGTCATTTTATTTTATTTTATTTTACTTTATTTTATTCTCTATTTTAAAAAAAAAATTTTTTTTAATTTTTATTGTAAAAACGAAAACCGTCTTCGGATTTCCTTCGGTTTTAAAAACAGATACTAACACTGGTCTTTCATAAAAGTGAGGTGGCCTGGGGCACCTGGGTGGTTCAGTGGGTTAAAGCCTCTGCCTTCGGCTCAGGTCATGATCCCAGGGTCCTGGGATGGAGCCCCGCATCGGGATCTCTGCTCAGCGGGGAGCCTGCTTCGTCCTCTCTCTCTGCCTGCCTCTCTGCCTACTTGTGATCTCTGTCTGTCAAATAAATAAATAAAATCTTAAAAAAAAAAAAAAAAGTGAGGTGGCCTAACGCAGACTTCCGAAAAGTGGGGAGTACCTGTGATGTCTGTTTCTAGCCAGAGGCTTGTGATCCTTTCTCATGGCGAAGGAAAAAGAGGTTGGGGTGAGGGTGGGACCACCGCGCTGAGTGAGAAGGGCTAGCGACAGAAGTCTTGGCAGGAGATGATGGGTGAGGCAGGAATGACAACAGGAAGGGAGGGACACGAGGACAGTGCCAGGTCTCTGGACTCCAGAGTCAGCAGCCCGGGGAGCGAGGATGGCATCAGAGAGGCAGAGAGCTGCCCCAGTGTCTTCAGACTGCTCATGTGAGTGAGCCGCAATGATGCAGCCAAAAAAAAAAAAAAGGAACAGAGAGAGGGAGAGAGAGAAATAATAACGAAGCAGAGCTGCTCCTTTCTGCCTTCCCCTCTTCTGCCTGGGAGACCCACATCCACCCTACCGGCAGCTAAAATAAAAGCCCCAGGAACATAGGTCTCTGCTTAAGAAGCATTTTTAAGTTAAAAAAAAAAAAAATACACCAATCATAAATGTTCGCTATAGAGAAATATTCTCATCACCCCCAGAGAAATGCTGTTTGGTATTTGGTCTTTTATCAGAAATGTGATATTCTTTGTACATGTGTGAATCTATATGTATTCTCCAGATCTGGGGTGGAAAAATAATGGGCCGTCTTCTGAAGTCGTGAATGGTTTCCATTCACCATTTCCATAACTGTTCCACGAACAATTTGGAGTCTGAGTCCGAGAAGCCTGCTGACTTTGACAACCCACCGAGCAGAGGCCCTGGCGTAACCAGGTCAGCTGCTTGCAGGCACACCCCAAACGAGGGAGCTTTCTCTTGAGTAACGAGTTTTAGCCAGTGAGGTCAGAGCCAAGCCAACGGTCTAAAACAAACTCCTTCAGAAGAACTGCAGGTGGCGCTGTAGTCACTGCAGGCCTGAGCCGGCACGGGGCCTAGCACGAACTGCTTGTGAAGCTTTGTCAGCCTTCCCATAGAGGACCAGCAGGTGGCAGCAGAGCACAACGCAAAAATTGCGACCAGCCGGGGACTGTTTGCCTAACTCTGGGGGATTGGCAATCCAGGGATCTTCTGTGCTCACCCACTGCCATCAGTTAGCAGAGCTTTCCTATGAGAAGCACACTCTTTGATAAGCTGCTTTCCATGATTATACGCCTTAAGACCCGACTCTATTCCTTACTCAGCCAATTACTAGTTCTGACTTGTTGGAAAATGTACTAAGCCCCCGTTTTCTTGCTGGGGTTATGAACCATTCTGAGGATTAAAATGAGAAGATGAAGTTAAACCACCAGCACATTGGCCACATGGAAAGTTCTCAGTAAATGCCAGTGACCTTGCCCCATCCGAGACAATATAAAGTGAGGTGAATAAAGAGATCATCCATTATAGGGAGGGGTGTCATTTCAAGTTTGAAAGACAAAGAGAACATGATTCTCAAATTGGAATTTTCTTTGTTAATTTATTTTTAACTTTCCTGTGCAAGGCAAGCAATGTCAACGCTTCTTTGTCCTAAACATTTCCCTCAAAAATTGATTTTGTTCAATGGCACATGTAAAAATTTACCAAAGACCTATGAGGACCCAGGTGCTATCACAGATACTAGGGGTACAAGTAGTGTACAAATATAAGTAAAACATTTGAATTGTTAACATTTTCTTGAAGGTTTTGTGTCTATATTTATGTGTGTAGTTTTCTTTCTTGTAATATCTTTGTCTGGTTTTGGTATTGGGGCATTTTCAGCCGCTTACGACGAGTTAGGAAGTATTTTCTCCTTTGTTTTTTCTCTTTTAATTCTGGAAAAGATGATGCAGAACTGGTATTATCTCTTCCTCTAAAGTTTTCTAGAACTTACGAATGAAACCATCTGGGCCTAGAGTTTTGTGTGTATGTGCATGTGTGGGAAGATTTTTAAGAACAAACTGAATTTCTGTAAGAGATAGAAAACTAGTCAGGTTAACTCTTTCTTTCTGACTAAGCTTTAGTAGTTGTTTGTGTCTTTCAAGAAATTGGCTAAATGGATGTAAGTCTCCAAGTCTCTTTTGATTGTGTTGTGCCACTCTGAGCTCTTGAACACAGAGCACAGAGGACGGGAATAACACCTAGAAAAAGACACCTTTGAAATGCATCTGGCTTAAGAGGTGGCCAGGAGCCCTATGATTCTGAGATTAGGCTTCTGGGAATTCAGTATGTATTTATTTGGGGAAAAAAATGATGGGTTTGCTTTATTTCAAGCACTGTCCTGGACATTAAGGATGTAAAATTGAAAAAACAACGCCATGCCCTCCTAAAGCATATAAACTAATATGAAAGTGAAATATACAAACAAAAAAAGTAAGCAAAATAAATATTCATATGATTCTATTTAGAGAATAGTTTTGGGTTTTTTTTTAAGGAAGAAAAATCACACCTTTTAGTAGTTTGGTCTTGGATGGTCTCTCTGGGTGAGGAAATCAGTTTGAGGGGAGACGTGCCTGGGGTGAGTCAGTGAGGCAGGCAAACTTGGGGGACTGGGGGAGGGGCAGGGGACGGCCTGTGCAGTTAACAGGTATGAAGTGAGAACCAGGCTCTCCTGTTCTGATAGTCCGACTCCACAATGTCTTTATCCAGCTCACTGTATTGCCCTCAGGACAAGGATTTGAGTGTGTCCTTCTTTGTACGGGGGCTTCTTCAGATTCCTTACGTTTTTAAGATAAGCGAGAAAATCCTAGTGCCACTCATTTTTACATCTATACATTTCTGCCAATATGGCAGAATTTTTTATTTCTACAAAAACACTAAACTTACTGAGGAATCTCCACTTCTTTCCAGCTGAGGGGCAACAATACACTCTCTGCCTCTCCCTGTCTGCTCTTTCCCTTTCTCGCACTTCTCTTGGCCTCAGAAAGCTAACCTGCACGGACTCTATCAACAGGCCTCCGTATGCCTTCTTTCTCTGCCTGAGTTTGAGTAGCTGAACCTCTGGAAGGAAACTGGAGGGAGGTGAGGAGAGCGATGTTGAGGTAGTTACTCCTTTGACTCTCTCCGTGTCTGGAGACAAAGGTCAGTGCCCCTCAACTGAAGCCCACTGCTCCTTTCAAAGTGGTTCTTTCTTTTACTATGTTCTCTGGAGGGAGCTCAGTCCACTAATCTTTCTGGGCTTAGGGCTGGTAACCGTCTGGCTGTTACTTTCCTGACATCCTTATGGAGAAAAAAAAAAAAAAGAGTCCAAACCCTTAGAGAAACAGGTAAGTGGAACGGATCTATTACACGCAACCTGCTCAACCATCTGGTCCTCGAAGGACCAGAGGATGGTCTCTTCATCAGTGAAAAAATGGCCTCATGAAGGGGCACCTGCATTGCTGAGGACCTCTGTGGTGACTGTCCTCTGAGGCCGAGGCTGGAGATGACCGTGCAGCATGATGCCATGGAACTGGGTTCCTGACTCTGATGGGGAGAAGAGGATACCGGCAAGGATACTGGCACATAACAATCAACGATAAAGTGGCACAAATACCAAAGGTAGGAAGGAAAGACAGGACGTTAATCAGAGTGCTTAAAAGTGGCCTTAAACTAGCAATAGAAAGAAAGCAGATACCCTGGATTATAAACAAAGAACAAAAGAATGAAGATGTGGGGCGCCTGGGTGGCTCAGCGGATTAAGCCTCTGCCTTCGGCTCAGGTCATGATCTCATGACCCTGGGATTGAGCCCCGCATTGGGCTCTCTGCTCAGTGGGGAGCCTGTTTCCTCCTCTCTCTCTGCCTGCCTCTCTGCCTACTTGTGATCTCTGTCAAATAAACAAATAAAATATTTTTTTAAAAAAGAATGAAGATGAAAGCATGACAATCTGTGTCTTTTTTTCATTGAATTTGAGGGGAAGCTGTCTATATTTCATGCAGTCATCTACTTGGTTGGAAGGTCGTGGGTGGGAGCTGTCCCCTTCTGGGAGACCATCAGTTTCTAGAAGATAAGAACCCTCAGCTTGAGGTCTGGTAGGAGCACCATGGCAGCTCCCAGGTCTTCGATGGTGACGTTTATCTCTGCTTTTGTCCCTAGGGGTGGAGCAGTCCCAAGGGCTTCCACTTGGCCTTTCCCACAATAATGGCTCCCCTCCCGGGCCAGAAAACAAATGTGGCAGATTCTGACATTTACAAAGAAAGTCTATTCCCACTATACAATCTGGGACTGGGAAAAGAAACACAAGACAAACCTGAGGCTCGGGCCAAGACTCCCTCTCTCACTGAGCTCCATCAGCTCTCACCTGTTGGAACATGGGAGTGTTTGTGATCTCTGGGAATCAGTGCAAATTCAGAGCCGTGGAAGGACAGCATTTCCCTGTCCCCAGTGCACCATTAGTTTGGTAAATGGCTGCAGTTGCTCTCCGTTGAGGATCTTCGGTTCTGCAAACTGACTTAGTTCTAGGAACTCAGTAAGAAGATATGAATCTCTACAATACATCCTCATGTCTTCTCAGCAAACCCCTGTTTTTCCTTCCTATATATGTCAAGCCACACCTTATGAGGCTCTCCATCTATTTGTAGAGACCCTGTGACCAATTAGCTACCACTACAGCAGAACCCCGTGGTTAGAACAAACCGGCAGTTCCGTATCCCCTATCAAGTTAACAGGTAGGATAGCACAGAGGAGGAAAGAATATTTTTGGTTAAAGATCTGACGATGTGCTTAGAGTTAATCTGGAACATGAGAAATCCCTGAGGATTATCAGAGGTCCCCACTATTTGGATTTGTTGATTTTGAGAGAGAGGCGGTGAATTTGCAGTAAGGATTAAGTTTTACATGGTAGTGTCTATATCAATAAAAATTGTTCAAGGTTATCCTTGAATAGAGAAATTTCTCCTTGGGGTGCCTGGGTGGCTCAGTCATTAAAGCATCTGCTTTCAGCTCAGGTCATGATCCCATGGTCCTGGTATCGAGCCCCACATCGGGCTCCCTGCTCAGTGGGGAGCCTGCTTCTCCCTCTCCCTCTCCCCTATTTGTGTTCCTTCTCTCACTGTGTCTCTCTATCAAATAAATAAATAAAATCTTTAAAAAAAAAAAAGAAATTTCTCCTTGTGAGTTGACATTTTTGTTATTGTTTGATACAGTCAGTTTATACATATGCTTACCAATTTATCTGCTGAAGAATACAAATTGTATCTCACTCTGCCCTGGGTTCCATTTCTTCTGGGTATCACAAATGGTTCCTCCAGGGTATGTCCACACATGGCAAATTCCAGGTACACTGTTATTTTCTCTCATGGCATTAATTCACAATTTGGGCCTGGGATTCCTGGATCTTAAACTTCATGCTTTTCATTCCCCAGCATGATGCATGAGCTCCTGCTTTAGCCAACTCCTGGAGAAGCCACACTGTGGTTCACGTGAGCTCGTCTAGAGAGCTGATGCATAACCTTAGCTGTCACGAAGCAGACAACGCAAATCTACAGAAATCCCATCGTGGCCTAACTCAAACCAAGTCACCCAAAGCTAAATTTCAGCCTCTGCTAACATCTCGCCATTACTACAAAGCTGATGGCAACATTTTTCAATTTGTACATTCCTTGGCATATGCCTCCCAAAAGCTGCTACTCCTTAAGTGCCTAATATTTCAAAAAGTAATGATCATAATTTGTTAGCTGTTTTAAGTAGGATGAACATATTTGCAAGGGATACATATTTGCAAGGGATTTTTATTTTAGAAAACAAATTGTCCATGTGTACTGTTGCTTTAGAATAGTGTTCTTCTGGCTTTGGGGGGATGGACTTCTGATGAAGTTAAGGGTGATATAGATGACCTGCCTCTTTTACAACCCCACGTACTCTCTGGCATGAGTCCTTCCTTCTGGGCCTGATTTTTCTCTAAAAATTCTCTCTGGGGCGCAGGGGGAGGAGCAAGATGGCAGAGGAATAGGAGACCTAAATATCATCGGGACCCAGAAGTTCAGCTAGATGGTTCTTGAAACAGTCTGAATACCTACAAACTCAACAGCAGATCGAAAAGAAGAAGAGCAGCAATTCTGGAAACAGTAAATTGACCACTTTCTGGAAAGCAAGACGTGCAGAGAAGTGAATCCGAGGCAATATACAGGAAGAGAGACCGGGGTGGGAGGGGCAGGCACCTGGAAAGCGGTAGAGCAGCAGAGCACAAAATCAGAACTTTTAGAAGTCTGCGCCACTGAGGGACATCATTCCAGAGGCTAGGCAGGGGGTGGAGCCCTCATAAGACAGTGTGGTCTCAGGACCAGTGGGGTCACAGAAAGACCAGGGGTGCCTGAGTGGGGCAGAGATCCCAGGTATTGGAGCAGGGAAGCTGGCTGCAGAGACAGAGCCGAAGGGTGAGCTCTCAGCTCAGGGTTACCTTAAACTGTGATCTGAGCCACAGTTGGACCACTGCTCTTCGAGCAGAGACCGCATAAGTGGCAGATCTGGAGAGACCCCCTCCTTCCTCCTCCGGGAGGGGCAGTGCAGGAGCATACTGCACAAAACTGCTGGGTTTGGAGACTCCAAATGGGGCTGTGTGTCAGAAATAGAAATGCTCATTCACAGGCCGGGTGAGATCAGAGTGATGCCCGAGACCAGGGAGATGGGAGGGATTGACCACTTTTCTCTGAGGGTGCACTGAGGAGTGGGGCCCTGAGCTCTCGGCTCCTACAGGGCTGGAAATTGGGAGGCTGCCATTTTCATTCCTGTCCTCTGAAGCTGTACAGAAAGAGTTCAGGGAACAAAAGCTCCCGGAGCAAACCTGAGCAGATTACCTAGCCTGGCCCCTGGCAAGGGTGGTGCAATTCCACCTCAGGCAAAGACATTTGAGAATCACTGCAACAGACCTCTCCAGCAGAAGATTACCAAGAGCATCCAGCCAAGACCAAGTTTACCAATCAATGAGAACTGCAGAACTCCAGAGCTAGGGGAAAGAGCGACATAGAATTCATGGCTTTCCCCCCATGATCCTTTAGTCTTTCAAAGTTAAATTTTTTAATTTTATTTTTTTCTTATTCTATTTAAAAATTTTTTCCTCTTTCCTATTTTAACGTTTTTAACTATTTTATCTCATCAATACCTTTAAAAAAATTTTTTTTAAGATTTTATTTATTTATTTGACAGACAGAGATTACAAGAGGGAGAGAGAGGAGGAAGCAGGCTCTCCGTGGAGCAGAGAGCCCGATGTGGGGCTCGATCCCAGGACCCTGGGATCATGACCTGAGCTGAAAGCAGAGGCTTTAACCCACTGAGCCACCCAGGCACCCCCCTTTTAAAAATTTTTAAAATATTCATTGTTATTGTCATATTCTATCCCTTCATTGTCTTTAATCTTATTTTGTGTGTGTGTATATATATATATATTTTTTTTTTTTCTTTCTTTAAAATTTTGGGATACAGTTTCTTCTAAAAGATCAAAATATACCCTAAATCTAGCACATGGCTTTGTTCTGGTCTCCAGCCTGATCACATTCTTTCCTCCTTTTTTCTTTTTTCAACCAACTTATCAATTCCTTTTTTAAAATCTTTTAAAATTTTCATTTTTACAGTCACATTCCATTCCTTCATTGTGTTTACCCTTATTTTTGTATATATATATAAGTTTTTCTTTCTTTAAAATTTTGGGAGGTGCTTTCTTCTAACAGACCAAAATATACCCAAAATCAAGTGTGTGGTCCTGTTCTATTCACCTTTCTTCTCCCTCCAGTTTCAAGTCTCTTCTGATTTCATTAGTGTATATTTTTCTGGGGTCGTTGCTACCCTTTTAGTAAAACTCACCACAAAAAAAAAAAAAGAAAGAAAAAGAAGCAGTACTGACAGCTAGGGACTTAATCAATATGGACATTAGTAATATGTCAGAACTAGAGTTCAGAATGACAATTATTAAGGGGCTGGATGGGCTCAAATAAAGGATGGAAGATACTAGAGAATCCCTTTCTGGAGAAATAAAATAACTCAAATCTAACCAAATTGAAATTTAAAAAGCTATTAATGAGGTGCAATAAAAAATGGAGCCTCTTACTGCTAGGATAAATGAGGCATTAGAGCGAATTAGTGATATAGAAGACCAAATGATGGAGAATAAATAAGCTGAAAAAAGAGAGACAAACAAATACTGGACCATGAGGGGAGAATTTGAGAGACAAGTGATACCATAAGATGAAACAATATTAGAATGATTGGGATCCCAGAAGAAGAAAGAGAGGGGGGCAGAAGATATACTGGAGGGAATTATAGCAGAGTATTTCCCTAATTTGGCAAAGGGAACAAGCACCAAAATGCAGAAGGCATAGAGAAACCCCCCTCAAAATCAATAAAAGTAGGTCAACACCCCATCATCTAATAGTAAAACTTACAAGTCTCAGTGACAAAGAAAAAATCCTGAAAGCAGCTCAGGACAAGAGGTCTATAACACACAATGGTAGAAATATTAGATTGGCAGCAGACCTATCCACAGAGACCTGGCAGGACAGAAAGGACTGGCATGATATATTCAGAGCATGAATGAGAAATATATGCAGCCAAGAATACTATAGCCAGCTAGGCTCTCATTGAAAATAAAAGGAGAGATAAAAAGCTTCCAGGACAAACAAAAACTAAAAGAATTTGCAAGCACCAAACCAGCCCCACAGGAAATATTGAAAAGGGTCCTCTAAGCAAAGAGAGGGCCTAAAAGTAACAGAGCAGAAAGGAACAGAGAAAATAACAGTCACCTTACAGGCAATACAATGGCACTAAATTTGTATCTTTCGATAGTTACCCCGAATATAAATGGGCTAAATGCCCCAATCAAAAGACACAGGGTATCAGAATGGATTAAAAAACAAGACCCATTGATATGCTGTCTGCAAGAAACTAATGTCAAACCCAAAGACACCTCCAGATTTAAAGTGATGGGGTGGAAAACAATTTACCATGCTAATGGACATCAAAAGAAAGCTGAGGTGGCAATCCTTATATCAGATAAATTAGATTTAAGCCAAAGACTATAATATGAGGAAGGACACTATATCATTCTCAAAGAGCCTGTCCAACAAGAATATCTAACAATTTTAAATATCTATGCCCCTAACATGGGAGCAGCCAATTATATAAACCAATTAATAACAAAATCAAAGAAACACATTGGCAATATTACAATAATAGTAGGAGACTTTAACAGCCCCCTCACTGAAAAGGATAGATCATCAAAGCAAAAGATCAACAAGGAAATAAAGGCTTTAAATGATACACTGGACCAGATGGACATCACAAATATATTCAGAACATTCCATCCCGAAGCAACAGAATACACATTCTTCTCTAGTGTCCATGGAACATTCTCCAGAATAGATTACATCCTGGGTAACAAATCAGGTCTCAATCAGTACCAAAAGACTGGGATCATTTCCCTGCATATTTTCAGACCACAATGCTCTGAAACTAGAACTCAACCACAAGAGGAAAGTTGGAAAGAACTCAAATACAAGAGGCTAAAGCGTATCCTACTAGAGAATGAATGAGTCAACCAGGAAATTAAAGAAGAATTGAAAAAATTCATGTAAATAAACGATAATGAAAACACAACTGTTCCAAATCTGCGGGACACAGAAAAGGCAGTCCTGAGAAGAAAGTATATAGCAATACAAGCCTTTCTCAAGAAACAAGAAAGGTCTCAAGTACATAACCTAACCCTACACCTAAAGGAGCTGGAGAAAGAACAGCAAAGAAAGTCTAAACCCTGCAGGAGAAGAGAAATAATAATCAGAGCAGAAATCAATGAAATAGAAACCAAAAGAACAGCAGAACAAATCAACAAAACTAGGAGCTGGTTCTTTGAAAGAATTAATAAGATTGATAAACTCCTGGCCAGACTTACCAAAAAGAAAAGAGAAAGGACCCAAATAAATAAAATCATGAATGAAAGCAGAGATATCACAACCAACACCAAAGAAATACAAACAATTATAAGAACATATTATGAGCAACTATACGCCAGCAAATTTGACAATCTGGAAGAAATGGGTGCATTCCTAGAGACATATAAACTACCAAAACAGAACCAGGAAGAAATAGAAAACCTGAACAGACCCATTCCAGTCAGGAGATTGAAGCAGTCATCAAAAATCTCCCAATAAACAAGAGCCCAGGGCCAGATGGCTTTCCAGGGCAATTCTATAAAACATTTAAAGAAGAATTAATACCTATTCTCCTGAAACTGTTTCAAAAAATAGAAATGGAAAGAAAACTTCCAAACTCATCTTACGAGGCCAGCATTACCTTGATCCCAAAACCAGACAAAGACCCCATCGAAAAGGAAATTAGGAAATTACAGACCAATATCCTTGATGAACATGGATGCAAAAATTCTCACCAAAATACTAGCCAATAAGATCCAACATTACATTAAAAGAGTTATTCACCACAACCAACTGGGATTTATTCCTGGGCTGCAAGTTTGGTTCAACATCCACAAATCAATCAATGTGATACAATACATTAATAAAAGAAAGAATTAAAGCCATATGATATTCTCAATAGATGCTAAAAAAGCATTTGATAAATTACAGCATCCTTTCTTGATAAAAACTCTCCATGGTGTAAGGATAGAGGGTATATACCTCAATATCATAAAAGCCATCTATGAAAACCCAGTGACTATCATTCTCTGTTGGTCAGGAACACAACAGGACTGTCCACTATCATCACTACTATTCAACATAGTACTAGAAGTCCTAGCCTCAGCAATCAAACAACAAAAAGAAATAAAAGGCATCCAAATTGGCAAAGAAGTGAAACTCTCACTCTCTGCAGATGACATGATACTTTATGTGGAAAACCCAAAAGACTCCACTCCAAATCTGTTAGAACTCATATAGGAATTCAGTAAAGTGTCAGGATATACAATCAATGCATAGAAATGAGTTGCATTTCTATACACAAATAGCAAGACAGAAGAAAGAGAAATTAAGGAGTTGATCCATTTACAATTGAGCCCCAAAACGTAAGATACCTAGGAATAAACCTAACCAAAGAGGCAAAGAATCTATACTCAGAAAACTATAAAGTACTCATGAAAGAAACTGAGGAAAACACAAAGAAATGGAAAAACATTCCATGTTCATGGATTGGAAGAACAAATATTGTGAAAATGTCTACGCTATCTAAAAAAATCTATACACTTAATGTAATCCCTATTAAAATGCCATCAACTTTTTTTTCAAAGAAGTGGAACAAATAATCCTAAAATTTATATGGAAACAGAAAAGACCCCAAATAGCCAGAGGAATGTTGAAAAAGAAAACCAAAGTTGGCAGCATCACAATTCCAGATTTCAAGCTCTATTACAAAGCTCTGATCATCAAGACAGTATGCTACTGGCACAAAAACAGACACATAGATTGGTAGAACAGAATAGAGAACCCAGAAATGGACCCTCAACTCTATGGTTAATGAGTCTTCGACAAAGCAAAAAAAATGTCCAATGGAAAAAAGAGAATCTATTCAACAAATGGTGTGGGGAAAATTGAACAGCCACATGCAGAAGAATGAAACTGGACCATTTCCTTACATCACACACAAAAATAGATTCAAAATGGATGAAAACCTCAATGTGAGAAAGGAATCTATCAAAATCCTTGAGAAGAACACAGGCAGCAACCTCTTCGACCTCAGCTACACCAACTTCTTCCTAGAAACATCACCAAAGACAAAGGAAGCAAGGGCAAAAATGAGCTACTGGGACTTCACCAAGATCAGAAGCTTTTGCATGGCAAAGGAAACAGTCAACAAAACCAAAAAACAACTGACAGAATGGGAGAAGATATTTGCAAATGATACATCAGATAAAGGGCTAGTATCCAAAATCTATAAAGAACTTATCAAACTCAACACCCAAAGATCAAATAGTCCAATCAAGAAATGGGCAGAAGACACGAACAGACATTTCTGCAAAGAAGACATCCAAAGGTCCAAAAGACACAAGAAAAAGTGTTCAACATCACTCGGCATCAGGGAAATACAAATCAAAACCACAGTGAGATACCACCCAACAACAGTCAGAATGGCTAAAATTAACAAGTCAGGAAACAACAATGTTGGCAAGGATGTGGAGAAAGGGGAACCCTCCTACGCTGTTGGTGGGAATGCAAGCTGGTGCAGCCACTCTGGAGAACAGTATGGAGGTTCCTCAAAAAGTTGAAACTAGAGCTACCCTGCGACCCAGCAGTTGCACTACTGTGTATTTACCTTAAAGATACAAATGTAGTGATCCAAAGGGGCATATGCATCCAAATGTTTATAGCAGCAATGTCCACAATAGCTAAACTAAGGAAAGAACCTAGATGTCCATCAACAGATGAATGGATGGGACGCCTGGGTGGCTCAGTTGGTTAAGCAGCTGCCTTCGGCTCAGGTCATGATCCCAGCGTCCTGGGATCGAGTCCCACATCGGGCTCCTTGCTTGGCAGGGAGCCTGCTTCTCCCTCTGCCTCTGCCTGCCACTCTGTCTGCCTGTGCTAGCTCGCTCTCTCTCTGACAAATAAATAAATTTAAAAAAAAAACAACAGATGAATGGATAAAGAAGGTTTGGTATATATATATATACACACATACATACACACAATAGAATACTATGCAACCATTGAAAAAAAATGAAATCTTGCCATTTGCAATTGATGGAACTAGAGGGTATTATGCTAAGTGAAATAAGTCAATCAGAGAAAGATAATTATCATATGATCTCTCTGATATGAGGAATTTGAGAGGCAGGGAGGGGGGGTCATGTGTATAGGGAGGGAAAAAATGAGACAAATGAAACCAGGGAGGGAGACAAACAATAAGAGCCTCCTAATCTCAGGAAAAAAACTGAGAGTTGCTTGGGGGGAGAGGGTGAGGAGGGATAGGGTGGCTGGGTGATGGACACTGGGGAGGGTATGTGCTATGGTGAGTGCTGTGAATTGTGTAAGACTGAGGATTCACAGACCCGTACCCCTGAAGCAAATAATACATTATATGTTAATAAATAAATAATAAATAAATAAATAAAAGGCTCACACTCCAAAAAAATTTTTTTTCTCTCTTCTACGATGTTATACTCCCCACAGCCTTTGCACCTCTATTAATCTCGTTCTCTAGCACTCTTGGCCTACACATCTGGCTGAGCTATTGAAACTGCTGGAAATCTCAACTCAGAGCAGTTTCTGTGCCCAGTTTTTATGACCAGAGTCTGTAGGACACAGTCTTGTACCAGGCAATACTGGGCACATATTGCTGAAATTGCTGCAAGGAAAATCTAGGGAATCGGAAGCCATCTATTTGCTACAAAGACTCTAATGGGTCAGTTGCCTTGAAGAAAGTAATTAACATTTCTCCCTTCAAGTGCCCTCCACCACAGATCAAACACACCCCAGCTCAGAAGGAATAGCCACCTCCTGTGTAGCTCTCATCTACTTCACCAAGATTTTATTTCCTTACAGCCATTTTTTACTTAGATGGCCTCACTTATTAGATCTAAATCATCTCTTCCTCCAATGTTTGGACAACATTGTGAAATTGACAAGATGTACCAGTGCGGTATGTCGTTGATATGCCGGTGGTATAGGGAGCTTTCAGCACACGGCACTCAAGAGGACCTCCCACCTCAAGTTCCCATCATCCCCCCCCCCTCCCGGGCCAGGGAAGAGGCAACAGGTAATTCTTTCCATAGCAATTGACAGTGACGAAGGCAACAGGCATCCAAGCTTAAAGGACTGTGTATTAGTTGTGCTGGGAATTACTGAAACCAATAAACCCTCTTCTCCTGTTACCTAGACTGGGGAATACAGAGCAGACCTTGAATCTACACGTATTCAGAACTCAAGATGCCACAAGAGGCAGGCTTGGGGGGTGAGGCAGGGGTTGGGACAGAAACCATGAACTTGTCATCCCCTGGACCTGCCACAGGTCTGACAGATAGCAGATTCCGGTTACAGCTCCAAACTAGATGGGAAATAGTTGGCCAAATGGTTGGGTGCTCATGGATCATCACTGGTGAATGAAAAGGGGCAGATGTGGAGCCCAGCCCTGCTGTCCTAAGGCAATTAAGAAGGTAATTTTTGAAAATAAATCTGAAGTAGTGTCATTCATTCTGTGAAATAATGTGGGTTCTGCAAAGGTGGAAGATTTAACTCACACTCAGTTGGAACCAACTATAAGTAGTAAGTAGGAGAGATTTTTAGCATATAAAACTTTCTTAAGTTGGGAGATGTGTGTTAGATTTGAAACAGGCCGATAAAGTGACTCTGTTGCAACTTCATTATTCCCAGATTATAGGGCAACATACCACAGAAGAGCTAGCTGGCTAAGGTTATTTTCTGGAAATAAACACTTCTTTCTTTAAATTGACATAAATATCCTCTGAAATCAGAAGAGTTTATCTCACTCAGAAAAATGCAACATCTTAAAGTAGAAGATGGGGTTGAAGACCAAATAAAGTACGACCCAAAGCTATCTATATACCTAAAGCAGAAAGTGGGTAGACTAGATATTCTCAAAAAGACAGACATCCAACTGCAAAACATCTACCACTCAATGAAAAGTTAATGAAATATTCAAGGTCAAAAATCTTGAACAGGAATGGAAACCAGAAAGATATGAAAACCAAAATTCAGATAATAAATTCAGAAAATAAAACTATAGAACACCCAGCTAATATTCACTTGAGTTTCAAGTGAAAAATGTACATTTCCCAGGACATATTTGTAATAAAAAAGTTATTCATTGTTTATCTGAAAGTCGAATATAACTAGTTGGTGTGTATTCATCTGACAACCCTATCCCTGAGCCAAATGGTTGATGCTTACACATAACTGGGAAATGGGGCTTTGTCACTACAAATGGTGGGAGCTAAACCTGAGAGATTCAGGCAAAGCTCCGACCCTCTTTCTGTCCAGGTAAACTAATGTAAAAATTTGTCCTATATTTCCTACATCTCTGGGTAAAGGAAAAAAAAAATATATAGCTCTAATAACTCTCCCCATGAGAACATGGAACTGGGATTCGAATTCGTATTTACAATACGGTGGGTGAAACTACAAGCTGAGAAATTGAAGTTCTAGAAGATTGGTTGGACCCCAGGTGCTAGAGAGAAGAATATGCAAATCCACTCTAAAGAAAGCATCCTTAACTTAGATCTTTTAAATTTTCCAAAAATGAAATCAGCCAACTGATTCCATAATTTAAAAATATATATATAAGAGTAAAGAAGTTACTATGAGAGCTAGCAGAAATAATCAATTAGGAGAACTGAGACTTCAAATATTGGTATTATCTGGTATAGAATATAAGATGATTACTAAAAAGTTACATTAGAAATAGATGTTGAGGGGGCTATTTTCTGCTCAGGGTATGATCTCAGGGTCCTGGGATTAAGACCCTTGCTGGGATCCCTGCTCAGCGGGGAGTCTGCTTCTCCCTCTGCCCCTCCCCCTCCCTCTGCTAGTGTTCATGCTCCTTCTTGCTCTCTCTTCAATAAATACCGTCTTTAAAAAAAAAACAGATGTTGAAATTTTAAAAAAATAAACATTGAACAGATATAATGAAAATAACCAGCACATTTGAAAAAGATTTCCTCAAATTAAAAGATGCCATTGAAATTTTAAAATTCAGTAACTATTTGGTAAGGCTAGGCTGCTCTAACAAAAACAGCCAACGATAACTTGATGTCTTAAAGGAGACAAGTGTATCTTCTACTCATATAAGTCTGGGGAGAGTTCAAGGGACACACTCAACTCACTTCATTTGACCATTCAGGATTTAATGTGCTGCTCCGTTATCCTCTAGGCCCTTATTTCTTCCTAAAATTTAGGGAGTTGGTTATCCTGGATTCCCTTAGATGGGAGAAGAGAAAACAGAGGAGGTGTGGCTAGGCCTTCCATCTCCTTCCTAGTGGAAGGCCTACATCTCCCTCCTGGAACTGGTATCCTCTCGCTCCAAGGGTGGTATACATCTTCTCCACGTTATATGGGTAAAAACTTAGACTTAAGTGTGCTCCTCGGCAATCCCTCCTTTTACCCCTCCTGACCCCAGGCAAGCTGCGACCTACTTTTTAGAACCGCAAGTTACTTTGAATTTCCTAGAATTTTAAATAAATAAAATCATTTGGCACATATTTTCTTTCTTTCTTTTTTTGGGGGTGGGGGGTCTGGCTGGTTTCATTCAGTACAATCATGCTGAGATTCACCCACATTATTGTGTATATTACAGACTAAGTACCTTAACTGCATTTCCAAATTTTGATATGCTGCTCAATGTTGTCTTTAAGGATGAAACTTTTCCATTTTCCTCCTCCACCTTCCTCAGAATATTGGCTTGGTTTTCCAGTCTCTGTGGTTCTGATACTGTCATCTGTTGTTCCTGCTGACTCTCACTAATGGCATCTGTGTCCTTGTGTAAGTGACTTTGTCAATAACCATATGTTCCTTGGAACTCTGAGGTCTTCTGGGTCTAGGCTGAAGGTGGATTCCCCCAGAGACCATTTGTATCTGCTTCTGGGGTGGACCTTAAAGGCTCAGCCAGTCTGGGGCTCCTGAAAGTGAATATTCTGTTTGTGTTTTTGTGGACCACACAAGTGGTATAAATTCGGGCCCCAAATCCATGTGAATGAAAATCCGAGGATAGAAATCTGAGTGGATACAAACCTGAGAGTAGGTGGCTTTTTCTGCGCCCCCCCCCTTTTATTTTTTCAATTCAATCCAGAGTAGTGGCTGAGATAGGAACATAAGCCCCAACACCTTCCTCTGCTGGGCATGATTTTCTTATTCACTTCTGAGGTCCTCTATTGTGAGGTCTCCCCACTCTTTTTCTTCCATCATATTTCCCTTTCAAAATTAGGCTACAGGTCATGGAGATCAGGTGATTCCAGAGCTATTTGGAATTTCCTTCTTTTCCCTTCAATATAGCCATAGATTAAGATGATTTTTTAACCTACCAATTTTAGATACGCTATACTGAGAGGGATTTCTCAGAACACCTAGTATATCTTATTGCTGGATAAAGAAAGCTTTTAAAATGTTACTTTTGAGAAAGAGACACGTATATACAAATAATGCTATTTGCTACTAGATAGTTGTTTTCAGGTGTTACAATGGGAGAATTAAAGCAGTACTTTCATGGTCTTTAAAGTTCACCATGATTTCCAAACACCCTATACTTGAACAAATTTGATAACCACTGGTACGTTAAAGAGATAAAAGCAACAATTATTGTCAGAGGGCTAGTCCTTTATATGATAAAACCACGTATTTTGTTTGTCAAAACTAGGGCACTTAAAAGAATGAAAGGGATCATTATATATACCTAAAGAAAGATTTGGACAGGCACAGTGGGATGGATAATCATGCTACTTATAACTCCACATCGAAAGCATGAAGTTTAGAGCACCTACCACATTTCCATTTCATAGTGTCAAAGGTGGATTCTGGGAAGAATTTAATATTGCAGATATGATATGAATTATTTGTCTCATTTAGGAAGACACAAGTAACAGTTCCTTCCCCAAATTTTTAAATTTATAGGCAACATTGGGCAACAAAATACTGTTTTGATAACATTTTTCAGTACCTTTATCTTTGCTACAATACTTTCATATTAACTACAATTGAAATACCAACAGAATTATTGTTTATAAAACTTAATGATATTAAAATTGTTCTGGAAAGAATAGCAATGAAGCATAATGAGCAGGGCTGAGGAATCCAGCCCTCCAGATATTAAAACATACCGGGTAGATGGTGGTAATTAATAAACTTAGTACTAGATGAAAACAGACTGAGCAATCAGTGCAAAAGAATAGAGAGCCCAGAGATAAACACAAATATACTTGGGAATTAATTAATGATAAATGTGACATTTTATGTGACTGAGAAAAAGGATTGTTCTCCCAGAATCAAATTGCATTGGGACAACAGATTAGACCCTTGGAAAAAATAAAAGCTAGATCATTATATCACTCTTTACAGCAAAATTAATTCCAAATAAATTAAAAATACGAACCCCAAAATGATAGCACAAAATACCAGAAAAAAATGGTTATTAAGGAAGTCACAGTTGACCTGCAGGACAAGAGATTTCTTCAGAATGAAGGGAAATTATCCCAGATGGAAGCACTCACGGATGCCGGAAGGAACAGACCACACCACAAAGGGCAAATTTTAAAGACTATTTACTGCTTAAAGCAACAATATAACAACACTTTAGATGTTTATGAAATACATGGAAATAAGATCTATGACAAAACAGCAAAAATGGCAGGAGAAGAATTAATTAAATGTTACTCAAAATGATTACATGTTACAGAGGTGCAAACCGAAACCACAACAAACCATCCCACGACCCTAAGAATTGGCTAAAATTCAGAAGGCTCACGATATCAGGGTTGAAGCGGCAGAACTCTTCTGCGCTACTGGTTGCAGTGTAAACCAGTTCAACCGTTATTTGGCAGTATCTATTAAAGCTAAATTAGAACCTAGCCTGCTTTCAGCAATTTTACTCCTGGATAAACAATCAGGGGGAAATGTGTAAAAATTCATTAAGCTATACCCTGAAGGCTTGTGTATTTTTACAGCATATAAGTTACATCTCAATTAGGAAAAACCAAGATCACATATGTAAAAAAAGAATTCTAAGAAATTATTAAAATTATACCAACCAAGAGAATTCAGCAAAGACTGTGAAAGCACAGAAAAACAAATGGCTTATAAACATGAAAATAGGTTCAACTTCATTCATCAAGATGAAATTAGAATATCAAAAAGATACTTCAATTCGAATTGATTTCTTACACTTGTAACCAAGATTCCTGACAAGTAGATTTGCAAAAGTATGCCAAGACAATTATGTACAAGAATGTTCACTTCAGCATTGCCCATTATAGTAAAAGATTGGAAACAACTTAAATGTTCACCAACTGTAAAACTGTTAACATAAATCATTATACTTTGATACAATGGAACACTGTGAAACCATTGCGAGAAAAGAAATAGGTATATATGGGTTTATACGGAAATCTGATTTATTAAGGGAAAAGGATAATTTTATGACAGCAGGTGGAATACAATCCCAACAATACAAATTTTTTAAAAGATATGTGATATCATACTAACAGGCTATTCTGGGGAATAGGTACTGGGGGCTGGGTAGGGAAAGGCATTTAGACCTTTTATCTTATATTTCTCTGTACTGTTTGAAAATTTTCCTGTGTGTATTTGTTCTATTTACATTTTAAAATTAGAAAGCAAGAGAATGAAAGTGTCTGAATACTAGCCCAAAAGGGTTAAAAACTCAAATTGCTGGAAACCTAAATGACAAAAAAAAAATGTTCACAGATCACTAAATCAAGATTTCTTAAGGAAGTAAAGAATCAAACTAAAGAGCTCCTGATGTTTAAAATGAGTAATTTTTCATCACAAGTGGCTATAATGCCAGAAAAATTTGGTATGAAGTGATGCATTGAGTAGATACCCATGACAGTAACAGTAAAGGGAGATGCTTGCATCTAAAATGTTTTCAAACCCCTTTCAAAGGAAAGGCATTATATAAGTATTTTGAAGATATAAAGGCTATCAATGTATAAAAAATTTACATTAACTAAAGGAACTACAATGATTACTTCTTTGTATTTTCAAAACTTTGCTGAAAGTAATCATATAATAATAAAATAATTCTAAAATAACTTAAACTCATAATAACTCTATTTTGACATTTGATTTCTCAAAATTCTGACATTGCTCATGATCTGTGATGATAAAAAATGAAGTCATAATTTACTTTCCTTCTTCATTACTTTAGGGACATAAAGGAGAATTAGAATAATTAGATTTTATAAAATAATTGGTGATCATATCTCACTCAACACTTGTGTTTATAACATTTAGTAATGTACCAATTGTGACCAAAGAGAAAATGTTCACTGAATGCCAAATACTTAATGACAAGTTTTAAAAGTACAGTATCTGCAATCTAGGTATTTCACTACAAAATTAGATAATTTCCCAAATTCTTTCTCAGTTCTAGGGGTTTTGAATGAACACTATTTAAAATATCCTGTCAAAGATCCTCACAAAATTGAATTCAATGCCAAACATCTTAAGTAAAATTTTGAAAAATAGACATCTTCAGCAGCTTTCCAAAATAAACACTGAGTGATAGACTTTGTATAAAAATAATTTGTTCAGTATAAGAACCCATGAAAACCATTTCTTGATGCTCATACAAATACATGGGAAAATATCTCAGTTCTAATCCAGACCTTTGTATTCTCGGCTGCTCCCCTGTGATTCAGTGCAGGAGTGCTTCACCAGTTTAAACTAGTTGTTCAAGAAAAAATAAAACTAGTGACTTCTCTAGTTTCCTTTTGTAAATGTTTCTTCACATTTTTTGGGTAACCCTCAAATGCAGCTTCTTTTCATCATAGTAGAGTGGACCATTTTCATCTTGTGTTTTAAATTTGAGAACGTGTTTTTTCAGTAAAAAATGGTTTGGCAAAATCCATAACTGTCAAGATGACCCTTAAAAGTGGAGCAAATGTCTTTTAGAAACTACAGGAAAGAATTTGGAAAGGGGTCTCTTTCATCATGTCTAGGTGACATATGGCTGCAGCATGGCCTGATCCATTCAGCATATTGTCCAACCCCGTGTGAGTCCCGTGGGCACAGCTCTCATGGCCTAGCTTGGATCCCATGCCAACCAAAGTGGCTTTGGAATCTGGTATCAATCTGTGGAGGAAGTTTATCTTCTCTCGGCTTTTGAGGCGTCAAGATGAATATTCCTACGGGAATGTGACCATATGTTTGGTGTTTGGAAGAGGGAGTTGGCTTTATTGGAAAGGGATGAGAGAAGGTAGCAGCTCATGGCTCTGCGTCATCAAGCCTTATTGCAGGTCCAGGATCACCCACTGATTTGCCAATGTAATCCAAGTCTTCTTACTACTTGAGACTAGGTTAAAAAATAGAAGACTATCTGCTCCCATTTCTCTTATCCAGATGTAGTTCATCTCCAAATGGGAACCCAGGTCTCCAACGGGAGGCCTCGGCTGTTACTGATAAGTGCACCTTGATTTGATTTCTTAGTCTTTGTTCTTGGGGGTTTAACCTAGGAGACATATCATCTCATTAACCCTGACAAATGATTTACCTTCAGGCAATCTGTTGAAACTTGCGGCCCTAGCTCAAATTAGTAACTTCCGAGTTTCTTTTCATTAAGTTCAGGTTTAGAGAGACTGACTAGTAACTTGTCTTTCAGTTCAAGGCCTTCAGTGAAATACTCAAAAATTCCAGATTTTTCCCAAGTGTTGAAGTCCAAACCCATATTTCAGCTCTTCTCTCCCCTAACATTTTTTTAAGGAATCTTTTTTTTTTTTAAAGATTTTATTTATTTATTTATTTGACAGACAGAGATCACAAGTAGGCAGAGAGGCAGGCAGAGAGAGAGGAGGAAGCAGGCTCCCCGCTGAGCAGAGAGCCCGATGTGGGGCTCGATCCCAGGACCCTGAGATCATGACCCGAGCCGAAGGCAGAGGCTTTAACCCACTGACCCACTCAGGCGCCCCTTTTTAAAGGAATCTTTGGGAAGAAATGGAGAATACCTGAACCTCCTGTAGTATAAAAATTCTAAATTTTAATGAAAACCCACTATTGAATAACAGATAACTTTCACAAAGACCCAATAATATTTAGTAATACATAGAGTGAAACAAACTTTCAAAAGTGAAAATCAGAGCCCTAACACATTGACTATAGAAAAGAACTAAATCTATACATACCAATAGGCCAAACTGTACCACTTTAGCCTTCTCTGTGAAAGAAACTCCCTTGGCATATTGATATTTGAGATGTTTTCACTTGTTTGTAGGAAATCAAGCTGTGCCAGGATGCTGGTCATGCTCTCAACTTAATGTGCTGTTACTAAATTCTTTTCACACAGACCTATAGCACAACAGTGGTCCTGGGACTTCTGAATTCACTACAGCGTACGTATGATGATGAAATCTTGGGCTGACTGGAACCTCTATCAGTTTCTCTTCCCCGCAGTTACAGGTCCCAGACCACAAGAAAATCTTGTGTCTCAGCGGACATGCCCAGTCTTTAATCTCTAACCATGTGCGGACTGGCGCAAAATGTAATTTTTCTGTTTCTCCTATATGGTACCCTCAATTAAATGTCTGTATTCTATGAGCAGCATTTAAAATAATGGCCAGTTTTACCAGAGCTTCCACACATGCAATAATTTCCTCTGTTTCTGAATCTGTGGACCACTTAAAACATTAATGAGGAAAAATATTCTTTCAATTTATCTTTGTATGGAACTTAGGCTTTCATTCCATACTAATTATTCAGTGAGTTGATAGGAGCCCTCTACCTTTCTCTGGTGAGAGTCATTAGCGGAGTATGAGATCCCAAGCTAGCTCAATGATGCCTATGATAGGAAACAGCTTTATTGGTTTCTAACTGGCAAATGATCATGAAGTGTGAAAAAACACCTGTTGGATGGGGTCTGAGATCTTTGTCATTGTCTAGAACTGTTCATTTCATAGCAATAGCAATAGCATAGCAATAGAGAGCAGGATTTTCTTTTGGGTAACAGTAAAATCAGCAGGATCCTCTCTCAGGCTTAGTATGAAACTGGGGATGTTTAACAACCAATAGGCATATTTGCAAGGACTGAAGTATTTGTTTTGATCATACCTATCATCTTGACATTCTTAATTATTGCCATTCAACATCGATCTCTGCAGGTTTCTTAATTTAGTTTGTTGCTCAATATGCTTTGACTTTTGTTGCCATACTAGAAACTGAAACCAACAATAAATATTAAAGTCTTTAAGGGCAAAAATAACATCTGTGTAATTCTCACTTAATTTTCATCCCACGTTCTATTTCCACTTAATAAATTTTACTTGATTACAACCCATTTTTTTTAATGAATGGCAATGTAAGGTGTAGGTTTCAAACACAGTCACTAGCATTAAAAGATCTGGATTTAAATCTGAATCCTGGTTCTATCACCCACTAACTCTGTGACCTTGGGGAAATTACTTAATCTTCTAATCTTTAAAATGGGTGTTATAGGGGAACATGTCTCATATGATTAATAATTAGTTGAGTTAAAGTATGGAAAGATTTAATACAGTGGTTGATTATATGAGAGAGAATGCTCTGTGAGAAAAAAAATAGCACACAAGCAAATGGGAATCAGGAAAGACAGTGATTCTGGAGTGAGATACAGTAACATGTGGCAACTGAACTGAATCCGAAAGTGACCATTGCAACATCTTTTATAGAGAAGAGTTGAGACAGACATTATGTCTTCAAAAATG
The DNA here is from genome assembly GCA_004024625.1 of Mellivora capensis. Lineage (NCBI taxonomy): Eukaryota > Metazoa > Chordata > Mammalia > Carnivora > Mustelidae > Mellivora > Mellivora capensis. The sequence continues at coordinate 65,462 of PISX010002856.1, read as the reverse complement.
CTTTTGTTGTCATCAAAATATTGGTTATGGGTATTGCCATTCTAATAGATAGTGTCACTCAATGGTACATATCTTAGATTTGACACGTAAATATTGGCTTACTTGTCTTCAGAAGTATATCCCCTAGGCCAGAGCTAAATCTTCTATTTATCTGCAACATTTAATGGGGTGCCTACCACAGAGTAAGTTCTCAAGACAAGTTTGTTAAATTGCAAAATCTTAAAATCACACAGTCAAGTAGCATAAAATACAAATACATCACATACTTTTAAAATGTATGAGGATGTCTCTTGGGTACAAACGGGTGTGTGCGCGAATTGGTAGAAAGCAAAGACAACTCAAGGTAAAAAGGTAAAACAACGACACCCTTGAAGCAAGTTATATCTCACAACTATCAGTTTGAAGTCTTCTTTCAAACTTAGGTGTAACTGAGAAGATTAGCTCTTTCTACACAGGTCTCCGGTTCCCAAATGTGATATCTGTTGGGCTTGTTTCTAGCTTTTTAAAACCTTCCTGGTTTACCTTTCTGGTGTAGCTTGTTAACGGAATTAGAAGAGTCAGTCTACATTGCCAGGCTCTTGAAGGTGTCTCACACTTTTTTGTCTACCTTACTGAGTGAGGACAGATACCACTGACTTGGGGACAATCATTTCCAATTTTCACGGTTTTCTTTCCTCTCCCATAGCCACAACCACAGCGAAATATATTACACTTCACATGATTCATTCTAACATAAATCTGAGATGCTTCTTGAATGAAATTAGACAGTTAGGTCACACATTTTGTTTTCCATTATCTTCTGAGTCTGAGTGGAACAGATCTGAAACTGGGGCATGTAAGATACAAAAGTCTTCTGACCAGAAGTTCCTAAATTGAAGTTATTTTCTACAAGGTGTGAACAACTGTCCTGGAGGATTCTGATGTCAGTGAATAAACAGTGGGCTGGGAATGGACACAACACTTGGGACTCGTCAGTCAAAAACACACCAGTCTCCCTTTTTTTGATTGAGGTGACCCCTAAATAATAGACAGACCTTTCACCATTATTTTCTTCAGGGAAATTTCCCTCGAGTTTCAAAAGTTCATCCAATCCTTCTGAAAATGGGAGGTGTGGTGAAATTATATTGGGATGCTGATCTGATAATATAAAAAATGTCTGGGTTTCTATCTCCCATGAGCTGTTGGAAAAAGAACTGTTTGGTAGGGAATTTTTGCTAGAGAAGCATTTGCTGACTGAGCTGTTTATAAGCCCTTGCTCTTCATCAATTTCACTTGATTTAGAGCTGCCGAGGAGGGTGGCATATCTAACAGAGGGCTGCCTCCTGCTTTCATCCTCACGGGCTATCACGGTGCTCTCCAGCTCAGAGAAGTTAGCACTGCTGTGCTGGTCACGGATACAAACAGAACCCTTTTCAAGATCCGGAGTTGTCAAAAGTACAGAGACCATAGTGGTTGGTACCATCTCATCTTTATTCTTCCATGATGTGTCAACACTGATATCTTCTGAAATGGTTTCAGGCTCCAAAAGAAGAGGACCAAATATCACTGATTCTGTATGCTTGATAAAAAGATGCTCAAATGTTTCTGGCTAAAAGAAAAGACACATTTTAATGCTCAATTGTATTAAATTTCTTTTTGCTTCATTATGACATCATCGCAGAAATGAAAGTGTGAAAGGTTACTACTAAAGGACATAAGTCAACCACAAATCAACTGGGTTGTTTTTTTTTTTTTTTGGACTGAAAATGAATATGTCAAAAACCATAAGGGAGAGTCAGCAGAAGATGGTTTAAGAGTGGGATGAGACAGACTTTGGTCTGAGCCCTTCTATGACCATGGACAAGTACATTAACCTCTTTGCCTTTTAGTCTCTTCATCTGTAAAAATATGTTCAGTATTTACTTCCTGGCATTGTGGTGAGGAATAAATTAGAGAGTGTCTGAAAGTGCTTAGCTCTCAAGAAAGATTGGTTATTATAATTAAAAAGGGCTGTATTCTGAAGAATTCCTAATATTTTACAGCAAATTAGATTTCCACAAACTGAAAATTTAAACCTCCAATTAAAAAAAAAGGAATTGAAATAAAGTCAAATGAGCAAACCAACTGGTCCAAAGACAGTTAAAATAACTACTCCATGACATAAGATATGGTACGAGGGTAAACTATTTGTGACTGTTAAGACTTATGTGCCTTACATCATACTGAAAATCTGTTTAAGACTTTCAGAAAAGAAGAACTAATACCAATTTGTTGAAAACAGTGATGGTGAAAGATATGATCACAGACTCTTAAATTACTATTCCTTTTAAATAGCTTCAAATAAAAACACATACTATGGAACATGTGGAATGAAGACAAAGACGCAAAACAAATGCACATCATATCTTTTATCAGAATGCTGGTTACATCACAACAAAAAATCCTGCTACGCAGCCACATAAAGAATCTGTGTATTAAAAGCTCAACTCGTACAATGTAAACATATTGAAAAAATAAATGCAAAATAAGGAATACCATGGACACATCAGACTGAAAAATTAATGCAACTAAATGAAGAGCTACTGAAAATGTGGTTCAATTCATAAGACATATACATATGGTTGAACTTCTGAATTTTACAATTTTTAAACCACTAGAATGAATTCAAATTTATTGCCTGAAATAACAATTTCCCCAACTGTTCTTCATAATGGTAAATATATTCCATATAAAAGCATAATTCATTAGCATAGTTTTAAACTCTTAAAGGAAACATAGTGGTGATTATAACTATAAAAGAATAAATATACCAAACACTAAATATCATAAAAATGGAATATACTTATATAGATATTAAAATACTGCATAATGACAGACACCATGTTAACACAACCTCTTCCATTATTCTATGAACATAATGTATGAAAACTTCCTATGCCTTTCCTCTTTCTGATATAAATCTATCATTAGACTTATGATTTCCTTCAAATATTTACTTGCTCATTTTGCTTTTTCTTAAACTTACTACTATATATGTCTTGAATTACTTAAAATTCAAATGAACCTAGAAACTAAGATCACCAAATAAAGGCACTACATGCTGTCAATATGAAAAGAAAAAATACACACCAATAGCTAATAGCACACAAACTCACATATGCTCCTCAGATGATGTCCTTGGCATGCTACATGCTCTCTAAAACTTTATAATCAGTAACTAACTACTGATACCGAATAATGTCCGTGTCTTCAAATGCATTCAGATAGAAGATTTCACTAATAATTAATAAGAAATCACATACTCATATATTATTGATGCATATTTTATCAATGGGTCATAAACCTATATTAAAAGTATGTTCATTAAAAAAATCATTTCAATCATTATATGCATCTAATTTTTCAAGAGTTTAGAATGGTCTGGGAATATATTAAGTATGTATTCAGCTGGTAGGAATGAAAGAATATCCTTTAATAATCTCACAATTAGATTTTATGTTCCAGTGATATCAATTAAAAGTCAATGAAGGGGGGAAAAGGACCCATTCTTCCATATTTTTAGTGTTGTTTTCAAAGCCAAATAAAACTATGAATGAGATCTAAATGTAAGGGATCAATATGTTTCCTAAATTTGAATATTATTTAGGTTTATCAAATGGAAGGTTGGGTTTATTTTGAATGTGAGCAACATAACACACTTAGTATGCTGATATCATAGAAATAACAAGGGCATTTTTTCAGGAAGAAGAGTCCTGTCTTTGCCATGAACTATTTGTAAAAACTCCCTTTTTGCATCACTGTGTACCTCTCTGCCTGCCAGAAGCTTTGGGTGGTTCGGTGTAAATAAATTGAATGTAGGCAAGAATTGCACGAAGAGGCTGAATTGGAGACTGATGTGTTTTCTCATCTGGTCAGTCTGACCTGGATATGTCAGGTCATCCTGATACGAACTGTCACTTCCACTGGCCTCTGACCAGCACACACCCTAGCTTCTGGCTCTCCCTGAGCTGAAATCAAAGTTAGTGCCCCAGTCATTTGCAAGACTACTGAAGATGGGAATTTCCAGACTGACCCAAATTAGACAGACATAAAAACTACAAGACAGTTGAAAGAACACACACATGGGTCTGTTTATAAGCTCAGGTGTCTATAAAAGAATACAAAATGGAAAATTGGGGACATAAAAATATAAACTAGATAGTTTCACTTTATCTTGTAATTAGATTCATTGTGTTTGCAAAGTTATGTGTCAGAAGCTGCAGTTTTCACCAGTGATGGCATTGTCTACTACCTGCCTGATGATACTGAATAGATATGTGGTTAGAACAGTCATAGCTTTTAATGTTTTATGACCACACAAATGATAAATCAAAAGCCAGATACCATGAATATTACTTTTTAAACTTTAGGTGACCCAAAAAGTAATCATACATTCAAACTGAATTGGACTCAGACCTATCTCTTGACCCCAAATTTGCCCTTCTATTTAAAGTTCTATATCAACATCATCCATCATACTTTAGTTCTCAATAGTTCAACCAAATATTTTTTAGATTTGTCTCCCCTTCTTCAAAATGTAAAAATCTTCTAATACTCTACAGAATGTTGGGAAGGTGGTACAATGGATTCATCTGTAGTGATCATGATTAGACTTCAAAGAATGTCCGTTCTCTGTTTAGATAAAATAAAACAAAATAAGAAAGCAAAATAAAAAATCACTCACAAAGCAAAAGATGAAAGATTTCAAAAACATTTTCTGTCAGGCATGGCTTCTGGACTATAAATTCTTCTGTTATACTAGACTAATATATCTTTTTAGAGAAGAGTAAACTTTTGAATTGAGGTTGTCTCTTCTATTTTTGTAAAGCATGCCTTAACATCACACTCTAGGAATAGTCTTGGTGACCCCAGACAAGGAAAAACTATAGAAGAATAACAGAATAAGGAGAAAAAAACCCAAAGAGCTGGAAAAATAAAAAGAAGGAAATGAGGAGCAACAGAAGTATTGGAGAGAAGTATTGAAACAAGAAAGAGTAAAAGAGTAGAACAGTAAAAGCAAAAATTTGAAAATTAAGAGAGAGAAGAGCTAAAACAGTGAAGGATGCAATGACAGATCATTACCATGATTTTTCCAATCTAGAAAAAAAAAAAATCTAAGAAACCATCTGGTCCATCTGGTGCTTCCTTTTTTTAAAAACAAAGCAAGTGGGGCTTAAGGTTGCAGAGCTAATTAGAGCAGAGTGAGGACCTGGACTTAGTTCTTTAATTTTTTCCAGCCCAACCATCTTTCTATAAAACCATGGAAGGATGAAAAGACATCCTAAATGCAAAGTGGCAGGAAAACATGTTCTTGGTTTTGCTTTTAGTACTGCTGTGATAGATTTCAGCTGACTAATACTCTCTTCTGGTTCTTAAGAACCCATGGGCATATCATAAATATTAAGAATACAAAAATAAACAAAATGGAAGTCCTAATTTAGGGGAGTGAGATACACACTTCTAAGCCCAATAATGCACTTCTAAAGAGAACTTCCCACTCAAAACTGCACCAATTCTACCCACTTCTGCAAGGCCATTCAGTGCAAGGCATTTTCTGGGGTGTTCTGCCCCAGATCTGTGAGACGGGTGTTCTGGGAACCGGCAGGTTGCTGAGCTGCTTTGGAGGCATAGAGCAGACTGTGGAATCATGGACAGTCTTTGAATCACATGGCAAAAATCCATTTGGTTTTAGCTTTCACACTCCTAAGGTAGGTTATTAACTGGAGTGTGCTCTTGTGAAAATGGACATTAACGTAGAAAACAAAGAAGCGGGATTAGACCCCTCCACCGTCCAAAAAAATTACAGATGATTTAGACTTAGAGGAAGAAAATAACAGATTAGGCAAAAATGCTAAAGAAAAAAGTAAAAAACCAAATTGGTGGCAGGGTTTTAAACACCATGAAATTTGAATTAGAAGAAAAGGAAGTCTATTGCATCACTACATTTTCCTACAAGAATTCAGCCCTTTTTTGGGGGGGGGTGGGATTCTGATTTTTTTTTTATTTTTCTTTTCTTTTTTATTTTTTTTATGATTCTGAGTTTTAAAGTATCAAGAGGAAGGGTGTAGAGGGGTATTCTGGTTCAAGATTGCTGGTTGAACATGTTGCTCTCTCATCTCTGAAGAGACTCTATTAGAATGAAAGTACACAAGTAACAATGGGACGCCTGGGTGGCTCAGTTGGTTAAGTGGCTGCTTTCGGCTCGGGTCATGATCCCAGCGTCCTGGGATCGAGTCCCACATCGGGAGAAGCAGGCTCCTTGCTCGGCAGGGAGCCTGCTTCTCCCTCTGCCTCTGCCTGCCACTCTGCCTGTGCTCGCTCGCTCGCTCTCTCCCTCTCTCTCTGACAAATAAATAAATTTAAAAAAAATTTTTTAAAAAAGAAAGTACACAAGTAACAAATGCGCACCCACAACACAGAAGATGACCTGAGGAAGCAAGAGGGAATAAGATTCTGAATGCTGGGATGCCTGGGTGGCTCAGTTGTTAGGCATCTGCCTTCAGCCCAGGTCATGATCCCAGGGTCCTGAGATCGAGTTCCCCATCAGACTCCCTGCTCTGTGGGAAGCCTGCTTTTCCCTCTCCCACTCTCCCTGCTTGTGTTCCTGCTCTTGCTGCCTCTCTCTCTGTCAAATAAATAAATAGAATCTTAAAAAAAAATAGATTCTGAATGCATGTTTAGGAGATGGAAAACAACTGGAAGAATGTAAACCAAAGAGGATTAGCAAAGGAAGCTACGGACCAAAGTACTTCTAGAGTGGGCTGTGGCTGAAGAGAAAGCCTGTTTGCCCAGCTGAATACAGTAGACACGGTGAGGGAAGAAATGGCAGGTGAGAACACAGGAAGATATGAGACCTGAGACTGAAAACCAGAAACTATGCACGTGGAATGGGGCTCTTCCATTACTCTGCTATACAAAGAAAATCCTTCATATTAGAACTACCTTCCACACCCAGATTGAGGTTTTGTTTTCAAAATCAACTAAGGACCTATCCTGGGAGTTACCAAGCAGCTATGGAGTATGAGTGCCTGTGAGTACATCTTTCCTCATCTAGCCAGAGTCCTATCTATACAACCAAGCAATAATTCCTGCCTATATGCACTGGGATCCCAGTCAGCTCATCTACTGTTTATTCTAAAATATTAAAGGAAAACAAAGAATTACTAGATATTTGGGGGAAAGTCAGAGATAAAAGAAAAAAAAAAGAAAAGCCAAGATAAACAAAAAGGAAACATAATCCTAGTACAAAGAAAATTCAGAGAATAGGAAAAAAGAGAATTTTTAAAACTATGATCCTTTAATTCGTATTTCGAGTAAGATTTAAGAAAATGTTGTATGCATAAAACCAGAACAAATTATTCTGAAAAAAAAAAAAACAAACTTGCAGGGGCGCCTGGGTGGCTCAGTGGGTTAAGCCTCTGCCTTCGGCTCAGGTCATGATCTCAGGGTCCTGGGATCGAGCCTTGCATCGGGCTCTCTGCTTAGCAGGGGGCCTGCTTCCTCCTCTCTCTCTCTGCCTGCCTCTCTGCCTACTTGTGATCTCTCTGTCAAATAAATAAATAAAATCTTAAAAAAAAAACTTGCAAATTTACAAATATATTAGTAAATAAAAGTGCAACAGAAGCATTAAAATAGGATATGGCAAAGTCTCAAATATAAAACAAAAAAGAACATAGAAATAAGACATACAGAAGACCATGCCGAGGGTTTAACATCTAACCGATACAAATTCTAGAGAGAGAGAACAAAAAAAACAGGAGGAGAGGAAATCAGCAAAGAAATAACATAATTTCTTGGATATGATCAGAGTCATGGAATTGAAATTGTCTTCAAATGGTGACTGAGTTAAATGAAAAAGAACGTCCCTAGACCCCCCCCACTGAAATTTTAGAACTTCGAAAATGGAGAGAATATTTTGTGGATGCCTGGGTGGCTCAGTTGGTTAAGTATCTGCCTTCAGCTCAGGTCATGACCTGGGGTCCTGGGATCAGTCTGACACTAGGCTCCTTGCTCATCGGGAAGTCTGCTTCTCCCTTCTCCCACTGTCCCTCCCCGCTGCTCATGCTCTCTCTTTCTCTCACTCAAATAAATAAATAAATAAATACTTCTTTAAAATGGAGAGAATATTTTAAATGCAAGAAAATTATAAGCAACCAGTGAGGAATAAAAATCAGAATGGCATCTGGCTTCTTGGAAGCAAAACTGGGTGCTAGGTGATGAGGCAGGAATCGTTTCAAAGTTCAACTGGAAAGACTTGTCCAACCCAGAAACCGACATTCCACCAAACCAGCAATCAATGAAGGCACCATAAGAAGAATTTCAGGCATGCAGAGACTCTGACCTCACACAAAACCTTTCTGAGGAGGTTATGTAAGGATGTAGTTCATCAAGAAAGAAGAAGAAAAGGAATTTAGGAAGCAGCAGTCACTAGAAACCGGTTAAGGAAAATCCGGAGTGATGGCTTATAGAAATTTTAGAAAAGGCCCCATCCAGAAGGTTTCCTGGGCAGAGCACAATGGGAGAAGGTATCCAGTGAAGAAGCTTATGTAATAGCAGCACAAAAAACTTTTAAAGAAGCAATTAGAAACTCTAGAAAAAGCAACAATGACAACCCATAAGAACTAAAAATGAAGCCAACTAAAATTTGGCACAATTTGATCAACAGGTGAAATATTTCTAATATCTTAAAAAAAATAGATTCTCCTGTGACATTAGAACTACCAAGAGTTTCACCACTCTATTACTTGTTCTGCAAATAATAGTATTTACCTATTCATAGCAGTGTAAATGCAGTTTGTTGACTTTCTGTTTTTTAAACAATTATAGCACAAAACATGCTATCAATCCTGACTTAACACACAGAGTTATATTTACAGATTGGGAAGCGGAGGGGGAAATGGAGGGAAAGGCAAGAGCGCTAATGTCTTTATTTTATTTTTTAAAAAGGAGAGGGAAGGGAGCTCCAAGAAGTAGTCTATTTGATGGAAATAAATGTAATGTAAGAAGATTTTTCTGAGGTTACAGAGTAATTACTGAAAAATTTGATAAAAGTGACAAAACAGGGGCACCTGGGTGGCTCAGTGGGTTAAAGCCTCTGCCTTCAGCTCAGGTCATGATCTCAGGGTCCTGGGATCGAGCCCCGCATCGGGCTTTCTGCTCAGTGGGGAGCCTGCTTCCTCCTCTCTCTCTGCCTGCCTCTCTGCCTACTTGTGATCTCTGTCTGTCAAATAAATTAAAAAAAAAAAAAAGGTGACAAAACAGTATGTGGTAGGACTGTGGGGAAAGGAGAAGGGCAGGAAAAGTTAAGTGTACGAGTAAATCTTCATTATTGCCAGAAATCAATATATGATGACTACATTTCATAGTGGTATAAACATATTATTTTTAGAATTATAAAGATGACCTCCCAGAGAAATTAAAAGCAAACCAGTTTGAAGTAATGGCATCTGGAGAGCAAGACTAAGGGTAGCTAGGAGTAGAGGAGGACACTACATTTTGCAATAAATCTTCTTCCATACTATTTCACCAGTAAACCATGCACACTGGTAATCTGGTAATGCAAAAACTTACTTTTTAAAATAATGAGACAGATATAGCTCCAGAGAACACAGAGACATATATGATCCTGATTCCTGCAGCATTGTTTGTAATAAATAGAAAGAAGCTTTTAAACAGCTTAAATATCCATCAGTAGGGGGATAGACATATTAATTGTGATATATTTATAGGATGGACTACCATAGGCCAGTCCACATGGGTAAACTGTGTTAACTGTATCCACATGGAGAGATCTCAGAAAACAATGCTGAGAACAAAAATAACTTTTGAATAATTGTGGAAGTCAGGTTCACATTCATTATAACCCAAAGTGTTTTTGTTCACTGGTCATAGCTGCACATATGCAGGTGTAGGGAAGTATTAAAGCACACACTGGAAAAATACACACTATATTCTTGAAAGCAGGTGCCCCTCAGAAGGTTCTCCCCTACTGAGGGGAACAAGCAGGATGAACTTGAACTGTAAATTTTATTTGAAAAATATGAGGTAAATATGCATTTAGACTCATTATAAACCAAAGGGAATGAGAATGACAGCTCCAAAAATGGAAGAGATAAATTTTATGGACTATTTAAGAAATCAGGTTGGATGTCAAAGGAATTACAAGTATAGGGTTACTTTCACAAAAACCAAAGTTCGAAATAATCTGAATTTGGAGGATAATTAAAGGAAATGCTTTATGTAAAAAATTATTATCTCCTTTAAAAATACTGTAAATATATTTTTAAAATATTTTATTTATTTGACAGAGAGATAGAGAGAGAGCACAAGCAAGCAGAGTGGCAGGCAGAGGGAGAGAGACAAGCAGGCTCCCTGCTGAGCAGAGAGCCAGGTGCGGGGCTTGATCCCAGGACCCTGAGATCATGACCTGAGCTGAAGGCAGAGGCTTAACCCACTGAGCCACCCAGAGCCCCCACTGTAAATATTTTTAACAGTGATGGGCTGTCATGGTCCATTTGCTTTGCAATGCACTGTGGATTATTTTGTTTGTTTGTTGTTTCCTTTTGTTTTAGAATTGGATATATCACCCTTTGCCCACCCATTCATCATTTGATGGATATTTGGCTTGTTTCCACATCTTGGCTACTATGAACAAAGCTGCTATGAATACTCATGTATAAATCTCCACATAATATGTGATTTCATTTCTATTGGATTATATTCCCAGCAGTGGAAATGCTGGGTCATATGGTAATTCTATATTGAACTACTGAAGAACCCTAAAGACCATATTCCCAAATGGCTGCCTCATTTTACATTCCCACTGGCAGCGTACGAGTTCTAATTTCTCCATGTTCTCACCAACACTTATTATCTGTCTTTTTTATTATAGCTATCCTCACCAGTGTAAAGTGGTATCTTGTGTGATGTTGTATTTTTCTGAGTGAGGTAAACTCTTCTGATTTCAGAGGATATTTATGTCAATTTAAAGAAAGAAGTGTTTATTTCCAGAAAATAACCTTAGCCAGCTAGATCCTCTATGGTATCTTGTGTTTTGGGGTTGTACTTCCCTAATAGCTGATGATGTTGAGCATATATTCATTAGTACTTATTGGCCATTTATATAGCTTCCTTGCAGAAATGTCTATCCAGATTTCTTACTCACTTGCTAAATTTTGTTAAAGTATACATAACAAAATTTAGTCTTTCAACTGTTTTTAAGTATACAATTTAGTAGCATAAGTTACATAAAGCAATATATCGCTAAGATGGGACTGACAGCAAGGGTGGCAGTTTGAGTCCGATGGACTTGGGTTTAACCAAAGTTTTTACAAGGACAGGATAGATGATCAAGACAAGCCACTGAAACACTCTGAGACTCAGTTTGGTCATCAGAAAATAGAAGACTATGATAAAATTAAAGAAAATAAATGAATATAAAACCAAAGAGTCAACCAGCCTTACCTGGTTTAGAAATACAGCATGAATTACACAACACCATTTTTCCCACAAAAAGTACATTTTTAGCTATTTAGGAGATTAAAATAGAAGATAAGATCTTTTTAAGTTATCGCATTTTAGAGTGCCTGGGTGGCTCAGTGGGTTAAGCCACTGCCTTCGGCTCAGGTCATGATCTCAGGGTCCTGGGATCGAGTCCCACATCCGGCTCTCTGCTCAGCGGGGAGCCTGTTTCCCTCTCTCTCTACCTGCTTCTCTGCCTACTTGTGATCTCTGTCAAATAAATAAAAAAATCTTTAAAAAAAAAAGTTATTGCATTTTAGACGGTTTGATTTTATCATTAGTAAAAATCTTTGAAATTATATTCTTATATTCTTATTTCTCTTATATTCTTCTTCACTTTTCAAATATTCCTATTATATTCCCCAAACTCATTTATTCCTAGACTATGTTACCTGTGTACCTGTTAAGCTCTAGAAATAAATTAGACATCTTGAGGACTGGTTATGCTCAAAAAATTATCTTGTAAGATTATGAAGTCAAATACTGGCGGGGGAGGGGGTGGAAATAAAGACGAGGATATTCACACCCACTGCAAGGATCTTAAAAATTTTTGTTTACATAGATATCTAGTTTTTAACCAAAAAAAAAATGCTCATCTTAAAATAAAGACTCCTCATATATAAGAAAAATCTCCTCCTTACACTGTCTTTTAATCTTCCTATTTTCAGTTTATGAATGTGCTGTGGTCCTTCCTACCTCAGGGCTTTGTGTTTGAAGGTGGCTTTGCCTGGGCTCTCCCCACTCCACCACAAAACCTAACTAATGGCTAATCATCTAGAGCTTAGCTCACTGGTTGCTTTCCTATCTTCACCGTTCATCCCCACCTATCCCACACACTAAGCTCAGCACACTGGGTCTTTTCCTCTCACAACATGTAGCTTTTAATTATTAGTTGATCACATAAGCCATATGCATATTGCTATTTCCATTACCGTTGATTAATGCTTATTTCCCTGCTTGACTGTCCACTCCAGGAGTTTGTTTTTCTGATCAGTACAACCTGAAGGTACAGCACAATCACTAGCACAGGACAGGTATTCAATAAATAGGCTGTGAGTGAATGAGTGAAACAAATTAATGAATCTTAAAATGAATAAACTATTTTAGAGATGGTAAAGAAGACAAGTTCTTTCTATTCCACTTTCTACTCAAGCCACTCCTCTATAACCTTACTGTCTTATTTCCCAGATAGTAAGGAAAATCTCTGAAAAATTTGTTTCCCAAGATCCTAGTCACATCCTAGACTTCCATGTAAATACTTACTATGTGCTTATTGAATGAATGAATGAATGACAGATAAATATATATGGCTGAAATATCATTATAGCTACAATAAATGTTACTGTGTGAATTCATAATGAAAGAGAGAAGAGAGGAATAAATATCTTACTAATTGAAAAAAATCATGAGCTCTGTGTAATGGAAGGAGACTCTGTGGCATACAGCGCCTAATGCCATAGCTGAGAGGTGTGTGGTGTGGGGCTGGTTGGACTCAAAACAAAGCGAAGTTCCTATAAAGAGAATGATCATCTTGTGCTGTCTCATCTGAAGATAAGACCTTGTCGTTTCTGCTGAAAGATTACAATTTAATCGTTTGCATTGTTATATCTACAATATCATATATTTGCTCATTTGTTCATTGATAAACTGGAGAGCAGTGTTTTTTTTTTGCTGCAAGTCATAGGCCAGTAGTAAGTGAAATCAATGTAGTGGGTTGCAACCAGTATTTTTTAAAAGAAAATAGAATTTTGAAAATAGAAAGCACTACATATACTGAAATCCTTTCAGTTTTGCATATCTATATCTATGCATGTACTAGGCTACAAGGTAAAATGTATTGTGGGTCATAGTAAAATTAAAAAATAAATTGAAAGCCACTACTATGGAGAAGAATGAGTAATGGAACCAATAGGCTCCACAGTCAAACAAATTGGCAAGCCATGCCTGGTTCTAAAACAAGATACCTAACCACTATAAGCCTCAGGTTTTTTTTCTATAAAATGAAAATAATGATAATTATTTCACAGTGTCATTGAAAGAATAATAATTTGGAACATCTAAAAATATAAAATAATGATGATTAATAGTTATTGAGGCTTTACTACCATACAAATACCATCTTCTTTAATCCCCAAAACAAACCTTATGATGCAAGTTCCATTAAACCTCATTTTACAGGAAAGGAAGCTGGGATACTGAGAGGACTGAAGCAAAAATCTTAATGTATCTCAGTGATTTGCACATATATGAATGGACATGATTATGGATTACCAGAAATGCTTTATTGAATTCCTACTTTAGTACTTCCCATGTAGTAGAAGTTCAAAAAATATTTGTGAGGAGTAAGACATACCCTGGGAACTCAGAAAGCTCTTCACAATACATTAAACAGTAAAATGCTCTGGGAACTTGGAGAGAAATCTTCTGAACTACTTTTGTTAAAGGAAAATTTGTGGAAAAGGGCCTAGAGTGAAGTCTTCACCAACATGGTGGGGTCTGTAGAAGTCAAGGGAACAGCAAAGGCATTATCAAGGCCCAGGGACAGAAGAAATAGGACACATAGGTTGGTGACAGATAACAGAGATAGGTCATTGAGTACTAGCTTAAAGGGACTGTACTTTATCTCGCAGCTAAAAGGAAACCACTGAAGACTTTTAACAGTGACTAAAGATAAATTGTTGAGACTGCTTAAAACCTCCATATGATTACGGTTTAAAACATCGTGTAGATATTTTGACATGAAAACTGAATTCTATTTTCTTAATTTTATGGGTGGAAACCCAACCTTGTTTCAGGGGAAATTATAAGAATTAATAAAACATCAGTTAAACGCTACAGTTTTCTGGGGAGTTCTATTATAAGATATATATATAAATTATTTTATTATAGTTGATTAATTTATAAAGTACTTTAGCTTGAAAAAAGCCATGTGCTTAAATGTAAGCTTTATTAGGACAACTGCTCCTTTTTCATATTGCAGTGTTTAAGGAGAGGATTATTTATATAGTTTTTAATTGATTTAAATAATTATGAATATAATTACAGGGATTAAGAATATTGTATTGATTCCAGCCTTTACCTAAAGACAATCAATTTACACCAAAAAAGTATATATAAATATCTGTTCTCCATCAGATTTAACCCTTAATATTCTAATATTTATTTTATTATATACTAAAAACAGCGTATGTTTTTTATTTATGTATTTAATTTTCATGTGATGAACTACCTACAAAATTTTGTTTTCATCCTGATTTCACATCCCTGCGTCCTGCTATTCTTGAAAATACATAATGGATTAAACAGAACTCATATTTAAATGAATTGAATAAAATGAGATTTGGGACGCCTGGGTGGCTCAGTCGGTTGAGCAGCTGCCTTCGGCTCAGGTCATGATCCCAGCGTCCTGGGATTGAGTCCCACATCGGGCTCCTTGCTCGGCAGGGAGCCTGCTTCTCCCTCTGCCTCTGCCTGCCACTCTGTCTGCCTGTGCTCACTCTCTCTCTCTCTGACAAATAAATAAATAAAATCTTTTAAAAAAAATGAGATTTAAACCTTATCCTTAAACTATTTTAAACCTTAAAAATGTTGGATGCTATATAAGGCATAGAGCATCTAAAGCACAATCTTACATATTTTGGGTTAAAAAAATTGAAAAAGGGACCTTCTGAAAATTAAGTCCTTGTGCCCAGGAACAGTTCTTGGGGTTTGGAACATCTTCCCAAAACAGCTTTTTCATTCTATAAAGGAGAAACAAAAAACATTCATATTGAAAATGTTCACAGTTAATGAATGCACAAATTAGAAATTAATCTACCAGATCAGCTACTTCTCAATAGAATCTGATTCATTTTCACACACTACCCCATGAAGATTTCCACCAATGTTCTATCTCGATTAAAGTTAATAATCACTATAATAATAAAATAACCAACACTTACTGAAAGCTCTTTGCCAGGCACTGTGCTAAACACTTTGAGTGGATTTTTCTTGGAGAAACAATATATGAAAAGTGGCCATCGGGGTGCCTGGATGGCTCAGTTAGCTAAGCATCAAACTCCTGATTTTGGATCAAGTCACAGTCTCAGGACCATGAAACTGAGCCAAACATCGAGCTCCACGCTGGGCATGGAGCCTACTTAAGATTCTTTCCTTCTCCCTCTGCCCCTCCCTGCCCCTCTCAAAAAGGAAAAATAGGGGCGATCAGTTGAGTTTCAGAAACAATTCCATCTGATATGGCCCCATCGGCTCACCTGACTGAAAGATACATTCAGATTCTAAAATCCCCCATCCCTCTTTTTTGCTATAAGACAAAAGTTTCTGTAGAAATTTGACATGTGGGAAATAATTTCATAGGTCTGGGCCTCTCAGCACACAGTGATAAGGCACCCTAGAACCACAAGAAATTCAAGGCCATTTGCAAACTAGACAGACTGGGAAGCCACACAGTGCTGATTTTTAAAAACTGGAGTGCTTCCTAATCATAAATGAGCTGGCCACTCCAGGAAAATCTTCACCACTAAAAGTCCTCAACCCAAATTATACAGCTGTAAAAGCCATTGTTGCCATCTCTGAGGACATACTGCCTCAGATTTCCTGTTATAAGCTTGTTATTTCCTGAACGTATTTACATTTAAAACATGAATCTCGTCCATGGCGTTTGCGTTGTACTAGCAAAACAAAATGTGGTTTCCCGAAAACGGGCCTTTTCTTTTTAGGCCATCTGAACTGTATACTGAATACCACATAAACATATTTAGGATACTATAGTATTTCTGATTTGGGTTTTAAATCAAGGTTTAAATATGCTCAAGAGCTTTGGCCATAAAGATTCATAACTCCACGTACAATACCTTTGGTGTGATATTAACAGTGTTCCAAGCAGTAAGACTGAAGAGGAAATAATTATTGGCACAATTACATATAGACCTGCATCATGCTGGTGTTTTTCAATATCATCTGAAAAGAAATAGAATTCACATGATTCAGAAGGTTGAGGAAGTAAAAACATCTTTCTGTACCAAAAATTACAGCAGACTTTCTTCTGATTTCATCATAAATCTGTACTACCTTTAAAGATATAAAAATAAAAAAGCTAAAAGCATAGTTATGATCACATTAATGAAATATTTTTTGTGCAGAATTATGCTTATAGTGAGTTAACAAAACACCTTTTCAAAATTATTTTCTGTCAACTCCATGTGATCACTTTAGGTTATCTGAGTCAAAGTGCCAATTAAAGTTGTTCTGATGACTGTCTCAGTACCTGCTTCTAGAGAATCCAACCTTCATCACCTGCCAATCTCTACTTTGTTCATTCCACACACATTGACCTTGCTTTTCTTGAACCACCAAGCATGCTCAGTCTTCAGAACCTTTGCACTTGCTATTCCTTTGTCTAAAATGCTCTTCTCTTTTGTACTTGCATGGCTTGAACTAAAAGGGCCAATTCTGACCATCCTAACAAAAGCACCACATTTTAACCCTATCATTTCCTCTTACATTTATTTTGCTTCATGGCATTTATTTTTTATTATTATTAAATTAGTCCTTTTATTAATTACTACCAATTGTCACTCTTATATTATATTTTATTGATTTGGGATTTTTTTTAGTGCAAGTAATTTTTTTAAGTTTTTACTTAAATTCTAGTTCATCAACATATAGTGTAATATTGGTTTCAGGAGTAGAATTTAGTGATTCACCACTTAAATACAACACCCAGTGGTCATCACAAGCATGGCACTTATTTCTATCTGCCATTATATTATACATGATTTGTTTACTTTCACTTCCATTAGAGCATGAGGGTTAAGCTCCTTAAGGATGGAGAGAGATGTTTATTGTTGTATCCCAGGTCTTGTTCCCAGCACATATCTATCAAATAATAAATGAATGGGTTCTTATAATCATCTTAATGCTAAAACCATGAAAAATATTTCTCTCTTGAAACTTCATTATTAGGTTGCTTGGACTTGAAGACAATTTGAGCCATAATAGCAAAATCAAAATGTTGGTACTCCAAGTATGGTAAAATGAATTAGAAATTGAAGAGGCACAATTAATTTATTTCTATAACTACTTCTCCAGTTTTATTTTTAGAGGGAAAGTATTTCCTTTAAAGGATTAATTAAAATTTAAAGGCCTGGGCACCTGGGTGGCTCAGTTGGTTAAGGGTCTGCCTTCAGCTCAGGTTGTGATCCTAGGGTCCTGGGAACCAGTCCCACATCAGGCTCTCTGCTCAGTAGAGAGACTGCTTCTTCCTCTCCCTCTGTCTGCTGCTCTGTCTACCTGTGCTCTGTCTCCCTCTCTCTCTCTGTCAAATAAATAAAATAAAAATCTTTAAAAAAATTTAAGGGCTCATAAGTATGTACCCCCCATATTGTTTGGGGTAGATGCATTTATATAAATTGTATAGAAAATTAATATTTTTCTCATTAGTCTTTCTGAGTATGTATTTTATTGCACTGATGCATATTTTCCTTTATTTTGTTTCCATTAACCTTTTATCCAGTTTGAGACTGAAAATGTTAATTTCTAATACAAGAATACCATGCTTGATTATTCTTCTTAAACCACCAAGGGTCCATGTACCCCTCCTGCAATCCTCCCTGACACATCTATGTAAGACTCTAGACTCTTCCATGACTCCATTAGAAAGAAAATAATCAGATGGCAACATAGCTGCTAACTGAGTAGGAAAACACACATTGTATAAAAAGAAACCAGAAGGGAAATTCTTACCTTGGGGGAAACTATTAATTATCTTCGGTTTCCCTACTCCTTCCATAAATACTGGGTAAAGACTAAATTGATATTTCTCAATGGGGATAAAATGATCTGAGGAGAAAAATATATTAAAGGTCATTCTTACTGAATTAACACTAACAAGTGAAACATTTAAAAAAAAATTTAGGTGACTCTTATTTTTCCAAACATAGAAATAAATTGTTATTTATGGATTGAAACCGATGATTAAGGGAGTTTTGAAAACCACCTAAGCGTTCCAAATTCTCCTAGTAATGACAATAATTTTCAAATACTTTTTGAAAATATTACTGAGAGACACAAGACTGCAATTTACAAGGGCATGTTCTAATGATAGCCAGTTTGTTCAAGCTCATGGTGTATGAACTTCCACTTTCCCTTTCCAGGACAATATGTCTTACCTCCTCTCCCATATCCCCAAAGCCAGCAATATTCCCCTTTCATGGACATTTAACTTGCTTATTTTCCCCATTCAAGGCAGCTGTGAGACTAAAGTCTTATGAAATGCAAAGAAGTGGGGGTGGGTACCAGGAGTCCCCTTGCTTATCCAGGGATCCCCCTGTCAGGAGGACAACCATCTGTATAGCAAAGTTCAAAATGAATCTATCAGTGATGTATCATTTTTATAAATGTTAATAACATACAAGTATTCCACAAGGGATAAATCTTGTTGAGGCCTAGATTATATATTTACATGGTTTAAAGAAAAGCACAAATAATAATCATCTGGACAATAATGGTAATGAACTGAATTTAGTTCTCTATCAATCATTTCTATTTGCCCTGATGCTAAATTCTAGGGTATTTGGAATGAAACAGAAGTACAAGTCTCTGGAGTGATACTGTATAATAATAGGGTCATGGCAATCGTTAGCTTCCCTACTAAAACCTTACTCAGACTTGGAGATACTGTATTGTACACGATTACTTTGTACTTTAATCACCTCTTGGAGCAACTGGTCTACTTTGGGAGTTTATACTGCCTACATCACTTAGTCCTACATTCGTAAACCTTCAGCCCGGCACTCCCACTCACTGCTAGTAGCATTATATGTTGGTACGCAGATTTGGGAAAACAATTTGGTGGCAGATATCAAAGGCCATTAAAAAACAGTCCTGAGGGAAAAAAAAAAAGTAAAGCTGGAAGCAACAAAAAATGTTCTCAAATAAATAAATGGTTTAAGTAGACTTGGGAATAAAATGCTATATGATCACTAAAAATCATGGTTAAAAGGACTGGGGAGAAAGCAGAAACGTGCTTGTGATATATCAAAGGAACGAACCAGAAGAAAAGCAATTAGGTGACATGATTATGACTGTAAAATATTTAGAAAGGATCAAATGAGACAGAACTGAATGTTTATGATAAAGCGATAGGATTATATGTGGTAAGATGGTAGTATCATTTACATTTTTGAAGTTTTCATTAACTGGCCATCATATTTAAATTAATAATCACTCTCATGCTAATCTGTAAGAAAAACTTATTAAAGCACACCAAACTTACCGTGGATATAATACTTCTTAACTGATGGAGGGATCCTAAGCCATTTAACTTCACTGTCTTCATTAAGAATTTTCCACTCAGTAACAAAATACATCAGAGAGTAGTCACTAGGTAATAGCGTCCAGGAGAGAAGCACACAACTGCTGTTTAAAGGATAAGCACTGAGCGACTGAATGGAATTTACTGAGGGGAAAAGAAGGAAATTTGTTTTTAAATTCAAAACTAATAAAAAAATTCCCCTAACACTTTGAGGGGCATATGACCTACTGGAGAAAGGAGATGTTAGAGAAGGCTCACATTTATATAGATAAATATATTTTTTTATTTTATTCATTTTTTAACATATAATGTATTATTTGCCCCAGGGGTACAGATCTATGAATCATCAGGCTTACACATTTCTCAGCACTCACTATAGCACATACCCTCCCCAATGTCCATAACCCAGCTACCCTATCCCTACCCCCACCCCCAGCAATCCTCAATTTGTTTCCTGAGATTAAGAGTCTCTTATGACCCGTACCCCTGGGGCTAATAATACATTATATGTTAATAAAAATAAAAAATTAAGAGTCTCTTATGGTTTGTCTCCCTCCCAATCCCAACCTGTTTCATTTTTCCCTCCCTAACCCCCACAACCCCCACCCTGCCTCTCAAATTCCTCATATCAGAGAGATCATATGATAATTGTCTTTCTCTGATTAACTTATTTCACTCAGCATAATACCCTCTAGTTCCATCCACGTCGTTGCAAATGGCGAGATTTCATTTCTTTTGATGGCTGCGTAGTATTCCATTGTGTGTGTGTGTGTGTGTGTGTGTGTGTGTGTGTGTGTATCCCACATCTTCTTTATCCATTCATCTGTTGATGGACATCTAGGTTCTTTCCATATTTTGGCTATTGTAGACATTACTGCTATAAACATTCAGGTTCATATGCCCCTTCAGATCACTATATTTTTATCTTAGGGTAAATACCCAGTAGTGCAATTGCTGGGTCATAGGGTAGAACTATTTTCAACTTTTTGAGGAACCTCTATGCTGTTTTCCAGAGAGGTTGCACCAGCTTGCATTCCCACCAACAGTGTAGGAGGGTTCCCCTTTCTCCGCATCCTCGCCAGCATCTGTCGTTTCCTGACTTGTTAATTTTAGCCATTCTGACTGGTGTGAGGTTGTATCTCATTGTGGTTTTGATTTAATACAATTATTTTTGTACCACAGAGTCATATATGTAGAAAGATGTGAGAACATATGCCATTGAGGAGAAACCAAAATGGGGTTTGGGGATAGAGTCAAAAAAGTTGCTCTCCACTGGAACACTGCACAAGCCTATTCATCATCCTCTCTGCTTCCCTGCAAATTCCTCTCCTGCTGACAGAGTTGCGCTTTCAAAGGACAAGTCTGATTACTTAACACCCTCCTCACAGAGCCCCACTTAAAAGCCTCCACTGGATTTCCACATGTGAGGAGGAACTGTCTAGCATGTCTGTAAGCCCAGGGCCAAGCCTCATTCAGCCTCCCAGCCTTTCAGGATTTTCTGCACCAGAGCCACCCTGGTCTTCTTCCCTCAGGTCCTCTCCTGTGCCATGAGGACTTTCAATCAGACTATTCCTGTCTCAGAAGCCCGTGCTCTTTCCCCACTTTTGGGGGAAGTTTAATTCCTATACTGCTTCTTAAGAAAGCTTCTCTAACCCTCAATGCCAAGTCAGGTTCTATTTTCTTTTCTTTTATAAAATTACATTCCTTTCCTGGGAACACTGATTTCAGCTTATAAATAGGCATGAACTTGGATGATTATTTGATCAATGTCTGTGTCATCTACTGGACTCTTGTGATTGCTGAGACCATTCTCATGGTCTGCATGGTTCCTGAACGGTTTCCGAATGCCAAGACCATTATAGTTTCTCTCTCGTTGGAATTCCCACCACCTAACACAGCGCAGCATTCAGTAAGTATCTCTAGAACATACTGGTTGAAAATATTTTTAAATAAAATTTTTGGAAAAAAAAAGAAAATATTTTTAGTGTAAAACATTGTGCAGATGCTATGGAACTTACAAGAAGCTTACCCCATATGTACAAAAGTAATTTTAATACAAGGAAGACATAAAAAACCTTAAGAAAGGTAGAAAGCACCCTGATTTAGGACATATCTAATTAAAGCAATAAGCAAAGACTTCATGGAAGAGATTAGTAGAGGTAGGGTAGATTTGAAATTTTCCATTAAAAAGTTATACTCTGAATGCCCTTCAACTAGTAAATGAATAAACTAACTTTGGTACATCTGTACGGTGGAGTAGGACTCAGAAATAAAAAGGAAAAAACTACCGATGCCCACAACAACTCAGATGAATCTCAAATACATTTTGCTCAATAAAAGAAGCGAGACTCAAAGGTCAAAAAAAAAAAGTTATACTCTGAATATGTAATCCAGATTAGGAACTCCTATTAAAGGTAGTTCTCGATTCTCTAATTAATCAAATATATCAGAATTAAGGAAAGACGGTTCATCACTCATATTAAATGAAGTACAGGTTAATTTGCAAGTCTGATCAATTACCTGCATCCGTACAGTATGTAATACTCTTACATATGTGTAATAAACATAACACATATATACATGTATTTATTTTTACATACACACACACAGACAAGGAGAGAGATTGATTTATGTACAACTTCCACTGATCCAAGAGATTTAAGTATTAGATTTACTAGAATATTCTCATTGATCATAATGCTATTTCAACATGGTTCTATTATATGAAAACCCAAGGACCATATTACATAATCAGGATGCAATCTGTTTTGCTATTTTTCAGAAAAGAAGAGATAAAGGAAGAGAGCTCTCCAGGTTCAGAGTATTGCAGGCTTCTTGGAAGATCCTTTGGAATGGGAGGAGTATATAAAGATTAAATGCTAAAAAGGGGTACAGGTTTACTACTGTGTACCCTTTCTTACCTTTGCTCATAAGCCATGAGAAGGTTAAATTAAAATTCACAAAAGAAGCACCAATTGAGTTGACAGCCAGAACTGTAACAGAATGTGCTTGTTCTGTCCACAGGAAAGTGAATTTAGTGTGATTTCCCACATCTTCTGACCATGTTCCATTGCGGGAAGTATGATGTTTTACCACATATTTTCTCACACTGCACAATGAGTCATTTTTCATCAGAGGCTGTAGTAAACACAACAATTGATTAGTTCAAGGGCTCCAGTGCTTTTTATATCAACCAAGACCATGAACTCTTCTTATACATTCCCCATTGGGAGGCAAGGTCAGAACAGGGTAAGCCCCATCTAGTTCAAGGCTGAGGTATATGGAGATGAGGGGAGATAGGGCCCATCTCTGACCACAGATACAGTGAAGGTGTCTGGGTGGGTATGGAACATAGGAAATTTCTTTTCTTCCTTTTGGTTTTTTTTTTTTCCTTAAGATTCGGAGAATAAATCATTCAAAAAAATTAAATATGGATACAATTAGGACACCTTCCTACCAATAAATTTCACAGTAATTTTAGAGAAAAGAGGGACCAGCAGGGAATCAAGAGTTTCCTTATCGAAACAGCAAACAAGGAATAATAACCCCCTAGTTCTGTAAAGAAACAACAAAAAAGCTGGAAAGATGTTAATTATCATTTATGTTAATCCCAATAAGATTAATCATTTGTTCTGATCTGTTGCTAATTCAAGTAACAGAGGTTATCAGAACCATGGAACGGCGAATTTCTGCTCCATAGTTTAAAAAAAATCATACCAGATCACTGATGATTCCAGTATAAAGTCTAGTCCAATTCTACTCTTTCACTTTACAGAGTACTAACAATATGCTCCATCTGCCCCATTACTGCTACCTGTTTCAAGTAAGATAAGCCAGGGGCACCTGGGCAGCTCAGCTGATTAAGCATCTGCCTTTGGCTCAGGTCATGAATTGGGGGTCCTGGGATCCAGCCCCGTGGGGGACTCCTGCTCAGCAGGGAGCCTGCTTCTCCCTCTGCCCCCATGCACTGGCCTCTCCCCCCCTCCCCCTGCTCACGCTCTCTCTCTGAAGTGAATAAATAATCTTCAAATAAGATAAGCCAATCCCTTATAAACCGAATAGATAACGACTCTCTACAATAGACTGGAATAGTGCTTCTCAATGTACTTTTTTGTCATTGAGATTCCTCTAAGTCAGAAATAATGGAAAAAAAATACAGATACATATCCATATGTCTCTGCAAGGAGTGGAACCATCTGGGCAGGTGGGGAATAAGATCTGAGCAGGCATCAACCAGTCCAGCCCTTACATTCATACAGATCAGGAAACTGAGGCTGAAGGGTCTAAGTGACTTTGCCAAATTAATGTTCAGCTGAGAACAGAGTGAACTCCCTCACCCCATGCCAGGCCCCCTCCACATAGCTCTCTGCAATCCCATCTCACAACAGAAACCAAGTCATGAAAATAAAATTTAAGACTAATGTAAAAAGCAGGGATACCTTCCAGAGTAAAGTAACATTCCTCTCCTTTTTAGTGGTGTCTTCATTTATTATTCTCCAAAATTCAGGTCCTCTGGTAGGAACTGCAGAATGACAAGAAGCCCAAGTCGTACACGTGTTCTCAGGAGGAACATGCTGGAGTCATATTTGAAAGCGCCTGTATGCATTCTTAAGACACATTTACAAAATCTCCACAGACCTTTTATATCCATGACAACTGTGTAGGCGGGACTGCTCCAGTTACTCCAGTAGCCCAACCCATCCAGCCTCCGGCAGCGCACCTGAACGGCGTAGATGGCACACAGGTCCGGCACCAGGACACTGGCCGATTTTGATTTTGCCTCATACACCTCGTACATCTGTAAAAGAAGGCCAAGTGGTAGAAGAATCATTATGAACCCCACTGTAGCTGGCGGGCCCCGAACTGCATTTAAAACCTTAATACGATTCCAAAATTATGAGAGAACTTTGTGTTTTCTGGTTGAGAAATACTTGCATGAGGCTTGGATCCTGGGCTCCCTCGAGTTAAGGACTGTCTTAATCATCTTGTGGCTTCCTCCTCTGGACAAGATTTGGACTGGCCTACTCGAATCTCGCTCCCCGGTCACTCTTCACTCTGTTCCTAATCTCTGTCCATTAATCCCCTATCCACAAAAACTCTCAGTAATTTTAACCTGGTGGTTACATAGTCATGTCTCTGTTATTCAGTCTCCTCAATAAGCTGGTAAACGGTCACATTCCTTTCAGCTAAAATCATCAGGATCTAATGTCCTATTTAGGGTTCCTGATGTTTCTGGGTCTTTGCAGACCGCCGTCTGAAAACCGACATGGCCAGTCATCATAGGCACATTCGCCACTATGGGTGTGATTTTGGTTGTTTGATAAAAGCAGCTTCTTCCAAAATATGTCCCAATGAACATACAGGTACTAAAGATTATTATTAGATGTTAAAGGAAAAAGGGTTCCTCGGTAAAATAAGTTTGAGAAACAATGAATGAAATAAAGGTCACAAATAAAGTCACAAATGTTTCTTTAATGCAAGACCTCTCTGAACCGTTAGTATGTAACAGAGAGCGATTCTATTCCAGGAACACACAGTAATGCAGGCTTTCCTAAATTGATTCAGCCATGCAATCTTTTTTCAAGGGATATTTTATGGGATCAATGTTCTGTCATGCTCATTTTGGGAAATGATGGCTTGCAGGAAATGTCATTCCTTAAAAGGGTTAGACCTATAGCAACTACTGAACAAAAATAGCTACAGAATACAGGAAGAGGTACTTTTATGCCAATAAGATAAAGCCTAATCAATACAGTTATTAAAACAGCTGTAAGAAACAACATTTGGTGAGGCAAGCTGGAGACATTTCTAGGTAAAATGTACCTTCCACTGTACTTCTTTTCCATTTAAGCCGTAGCGAATCTGGAACTTAAGATTATTCTCTGGAAAGACTGGCTTTTCCCAAGATATTTTCAATAACCCAATTTTTACAGTAATTTCTGCTTTCACACTGGATGGAGGCAGTGGTTTCACTAGAAATTTTAAAAACAGTATACTATAACAGCAATTTAAACAGTGATAACAGTTTTAAAACATGATTATGATAAGTTTTATACTCAATATTTATAAAACAGTATCTCCTTTTCAAAGCTTTTTCATTCATTATCTCACTTGATCCCCTACAATTTTATGTGACGTGTAAGAAAGGGATTATCTCTAGTTTGCAAATAGTCTGATTGAAAAAAAATCAATACATTGACCATGTCATCTGCAAGTAATAATAAGATCTGATTAGAAACTGAGCCATTAGTTCCGCATGCAAAAGATCTCATACTGAACATGTAAGTGTCCATAGCATATCTGTTCTATGCAGAGCTTTAATAAAAGGAAAAATAAAACACACACTGCATTCTTTTCCACATGTGTGAGTTTCACACCGTCCTACTGTTATTAAGTATTTCTAGGTCAAGGTCAGAGATAGTCTTACAGAGTAAAGACCTGGTTCTCTATCATCTGAAAAACAGGCTTTTGAAGGGCAGAAATAGAGGCAAAGATGATCAGAATGGCAAGGACTCTTGAAAAAAAAAAAAGAAAAGTAAAAGACAATATGCAAACTCAATGTATTTTGGAACTAAACATCCCAAACCCCCAGGACAATAGTGCGAACTCTGCAGCTCTGGACTTCATCAACAATACCTTAGACTGTTGATGACCAAACCCCCGAGCTTTTTCACTACTACATGGTTTCTCATACTTATTCAATTCTTCGTATATGAAGAAGACATTCTTTACCAACCAGTAAGAGGACATGCATTTCATCTCCTGAAAAGAATTCCTCCTCAGAAAAGGAAGTACGTATGTTTGAGAGATGTTAAGATTGTCCTTGACTGAATCATATGGCTATCATATAGATATATTCCATGAATATCTAGTTTACAGAAAGGATGCTTAATGGGTAAGAGTTTCACATGATCCACAACACACGCCCTGGGGCATTAAGAGGAGCTTTCCACATTTTATCGGTGATAAAATAGTCACAGAGCACTTACATGTCTAGCCCATGTTTACAAAGCTAATAACAGGTGGAGCTAGCATTTGGATCCTCAAATTGAATCTCCACATTGTTTCCCAGAACTAAGAGGTTAATAGAAGCCCAACTTAAACTCCTTATTTTAGTACTGAAAAGGATAATATCGAGGGTTGTTTGGACAGCATATAGAACTAAATCCATGTTGCATTTGTCTTTTAGTACATGTGAGGTTATATCTGTGCATGTCTGTGGGGTAGAGAGTGGTAGGAGAGTTCTTTGCCGTCCCAAGATATTTACTACCAGAGAAGTACTGCTTACAGTAAAATCGCTTTAAATGGAACCAAACTAAATAGCATGGGGTAGGGGGGCACAGGGGGAGTCAATTAATTGGGACTCCATGGTGATTTTAAAAAACTAAAAATTATGACTTTATGCTATATTTAACAAAATGTAGGTTTTAATTCATATGTGTACTAATTATTTGAAAATGTAATGAATCAAATATTTTTTGGCATAATTTCCCAAAACAAAATATAGCACCAAAAGATATTCCTTTACCTCTGTTGTATAATTATAAATGGGTCATTTCCCAAAGATTTCACATTAATACTGGAGGGATATATTATATATGTCAAGAACTCCCTTAACTTTGAAATCAATATATCTTTTTAAAAGAGTATTTAAAATTCATGATGGATATCATCATGCTTGATCTATTTTTCTCTTCTTCGATTTAGTTATTTTGAATCCTTCTGCATCCTACGCAGCCTCACAAATTAAACCCTTGGGTTATGACTATTAGATTGCAAAATCCATCACAATACCCAAGTTAAATTTTTAAATTAAAAACACCAAATGTTTTCATAAGTATATTGGGAGAAAAACAAAGCAATGTATTATTTAGAATACTCTTACTGCTAAATTTTATTCCCAATGACCAATATAACTTGTCAGATTATATGCTGAAAATATTCTTATTGCAAAAATACTGTGTTATAAGTAATTTAAAAGAAGATAAAAATGGCAAGACTTTCTAAGGTTGATTGTCTTCCCAATTGCACTGTAAACATGAAAAAATTTTTTGTTTAAATATAGTGTGATCAGGAAATGGTAAAACACAGCAGTTTCCATGAATCAATCTGAATCCAAATCTGCTAATAAAAATGAAGACACACCACAGAGTTTGACATACCCACGGAATCAGGAACAACACACGTTGGTGGAGAGTCAAGTGAACCCAAAGAGTGATTGATTTTAATCCACATTGTATAGCCGGATAAGAGAAAGATTGGCTGAAATATGCATTCATAAAAACCATCTCTCTGCAAATGGCAATCTTTGGGTTCAGATATGGGATGAATAGATGGAACATCAGAACAGTAAAGGCTGCTCCTTAAAAGATATGAGAACAGTCAGTTAATACACAACAGTGACGAAAGCTATAAGATATTTGATTTCTGTTCCATCTAAAACAAATGTTCTTATTGGAAAGACATTTTTGAATTCCCAGCTGTATCACAATTTTATGTCTTTCCATAAAAGTAAACAACAAACCGTACTAAATATTTTATTAGGTAATAAGTGGAAATGCAAATAAAATAAATGGGATTGCTCTAAGAAGGAGATAAGGATCCAATTAGAGATAAAACCTACAACACCTTGAAAGTCAAGCTAATGTTGTATATAAGTGATACCATTTTAGAAGTATAGATTACAAGTGGTATTGGGACACTCCCGAAATGGGAAGGAAGATAAATCTCTTACAGTTTAGAAACAGATTAAATTCCACCATAAATTGAAGACACAATTGATAGTAAATTATAGCCTAATTGACAACGTTCTAATATTATCTAGTTCAAAGCAATATAATGATAATAATACCAATTCTTGATTCATACCTGAGGCATATGATTAAATATGTAACACACTTAACACATTTTCTCAGAGAAGAAATTTAAGAAAGTAATTTTTATAACTGTGTCCTCAGAACTTACAGAGCACTGGTCCTTTTCCTTGAAATAGCCCTGATGCCACTATTTGCTCTGAATACAGCATTTAAGTGATTAAAGTAGCAGTTACCACTTCCATAAAAATGGAACGAGGAGGTTACAAGAAAATGAAAAATCTATATTTTTCTGTTTCTCATTTCCTATTTTTTGTGACTTTTCCTGCTTACCCCCTCCAAAATTACAATCATTGGGGTGTGTATATGAATGAGTGCTGGTGGGGGCAGAGATGAGAACCAGGCATGAGGTGTCCTCTGTGGGTAAGGAGAACTGTGACCATGTATCAAAGCACAGTTATACGCCCCTTGGAATGCAGATGTTAGTGTCTTTGTCATCATGAAAGCAAGAGCCATTTACTGAATATTCACTAGGAGAAATTCTATCAATTACAATTAAATGGAATATATCATCAATTCTCACGGAAACCTTGTAAGTCCTATCATTCTCTCCAGTTTACAGACAAAGAAATCAAGGTTTAGAGAGGTTAAAAAAAAAAAAACCTGCCCAAGTACATGCAGAGACTTTCGCTGTTCTTCATAAATGTTGGCAAGACAAATGAGACACAGAGCTTTTGTGATGGTCAGCCACCAACACCTTTTTTTAATGTGAAAAATGCCATGGAAAGAAAATAAAGACAGATTATAAAAGTAAAATGGCAGCCATGAGTATTCTATTGATTTCAAAATACTCTTACCAGGTAAAATGAAGCCAATTATTCCTATGTAAGAAATGGTAAGAAACTGGGGTGCCTGGGTGGCTCAGTGGGTTAAGCCTCTGCCTTCGTTCGGCTCAGGTCATGATCCCAGGATCCTGGGATCGAGCCCCACATCGGGCTCTCTGCTCAGCAGGGAGCCTGCTCCCCAACCCCTCTGCCTGCCTCTCTGCCTACTTGTGATCTCTGTCTGTCAAATAAATAAATAAAATCTTTAAAAAAAAAAAAAGAAATGGTAAGAAATTGTCCTATTTCTTTTTCTAATACTACATAAGAATAGACTGGTCACTTGAGGTATAGAGTTCAGATTGCAGTATTTCAGGAGGAGGGTTTGTTTTTCAGTAGAAAATTTAGATTTTAAGAATAAATGAGGACAAGTGAAACAAACTGGAAGACCCCCAAGACAAAACACAAATTGACACAGGGTGTTTGAGAGTAGTACACATAACTGAAAACTAATATGAGAGATTATAAAAATAAAAATGTATCTACCTTCTCCTAAACAAGAGTGCTATTATTTCAGATGATACTAAAGGAAGATGAAACCTTGAATTTTTTTCAAAACAGGGAAGGGTAAAAATAAACAAGCACAAATTACTCTTTAGTAATAAAACACTTCACTCCTTATTAAGTGTTTCTTTCCTAATCTTTCCTACTTCTAAAAGTATTCATATTGTATCTTACAATCTTTGTGCTACTACCTCTGATTTTTTTCCAAAATATTAATCTTCAGCAGATAATACTGGACTTCATAATCGCTGATATTCTCCTCTGGTCAATTCCCTAAGTCAAATTAAAATGGACAGAAACCAGTTTTTCTTGGATTTCATTCAGTAGTTAAAATGCAATTATGGAAAATTAATTGAGGGGGAAACAAATTATTTTTCCTCAATGTGAGTTTTTTTTATTTGATCCCTCAAAAATTTCCTAATCGAGTAGATTCTACCTTCCTCTTTCAGGAAGAACATCTCCTAGAGAACTGTTAGGATATCTCTACCAGAAGTCTTGTCTCACCATATCCACGGAACAATAAAACAGCAAGAACAACACGTACCTGTGATACCTCAACTGCGAAGTGCTTCCCATGAGTGATTGGATTGCATTGGCTGACCATCTGCAAGTCATTTTAGTTAAGTACCCGTCAGTTTCACATGATATATTGATATTGACATCTATTTAAAACACATTAAAATATTAAGACAAAGCAAAAACACCAAAGCAATTTTTATTGAAAACAACATGTCCTTACGTTATCAATGGGACTCTAACTCAGGGTCCGTCATAAACATCTGCTTGTGGAAGGAAACGGAGAGAGGGGCGGTATTCTTACCGATCACGTAGAGTTCCGCATAGCGATGGTGGCATTCCTGCTGGTTGCAGCAGTACACGGCGTCGTAGGTGAACTTCCCACGAGGCTTGGTTGCATTCAAATGTGGAAACGTGACTTTGCTAATGCGGTCACCCACCACGGCATACTGCCTCGGAGGAATTTTCTCCGCCAAATTCAGCCACCAAACAATCTTTTTTGAGGAAACAATATCGTCTTCACTTTTATAAATGCAGTGAAAAGACACGTTAGACCCAACACTTGTCAGAATTTTAGGCGGAAAGTATACAACATCTGCAATAAGAGAAGGGGAGGATATGGGATGAAGACCAAAAACATCCCGTGAGGAATTAAGGCTATGTAGAAAGGCTTCACAATGCACTCAGTTTCACACTGCCAAAAATAAATGAGTGTACTAAGAGCCTGTGCAACTGTACCTGCCTGTTCATGGACAGTTACGTAGTATCTCAGGCACTCTCATTCCCAAATGACTTGAACTTTCAGAAACGTCCAGTATTTCTAAACATAGAGACTTACTACAAAATTTTTTTGTGCATCATTGTCACTTGCTAATTGATAGGCAGAAAATTAATTCAAGTGAAATATAATCTAATTTCACAACAACATGTTTTCCAGAATCAGCGAAATGTAGGGCGAGTTCTTGAATCAAATCGCTCTAAGGCAAAATCCCAAAGACTAAATGGTGGTTGCTACTGTTTCATTTGGATATATGAAAATTTCAAATAAGCAGGTAAAGTAGAAAAGTAAACTTTAAGTAAGAAAACTAGTTAGGATATGTAAAATCAATGATGTGCCAAGGCCCCAAGACAGGAAAAACTGTAAATACTGATCTGTAATATTTCAAGTTATTTAATGCCAGTATGGTGTGGTTACAGACAAAGGGAACCAATATTTTTCTAAAATATTATTTTTAAGGCCTCTACACTATTCTATACTATTTTTTCGGTCTCTTATTGTTGGAAACACAGTTTACTTATATTTTTAATTAGAAAGAAAATAAAAATAAATGACTCTTTACATAGGAAGAAATTATTTCTGCCACAATGCATTACAAAAACAGTATATTTCAGTTATGCAATATAAGATAGGCCATTTTCTGCTGAAAGAATGTGAGTATCTGTTCTCATACGTATCATCCTGATTGCCCCCAAAACAAAAGCAAAAAACTTCATTGATTTTTTTTTTAAGATTTTTTATTTACTTGACAGAGAGTGAGAGCACAAGCAGGGGGAGCAGCAGGCAGAGGGAAAAGAAGACTCCCCACTGTGCAAGGAACCTGATGGGGGCTCAATCCCAGGATCCTGGGATCATGACCTGAGCCAAAGGCAAACGCTTAACCAACTGAGCCACCAAAGCACCCCAAAACTTCATTGATTTTTATTATTTAAGTTTTTCTTTTTTTGTAATAGCTAGCTAACCTCCCCTGTCCTTATATTTACAATCCTTCCAAACATTTTACTTGGTATTTCTACAGTCAAGCATAATCAGGAAAAGTTTTAGTGGCATGAAATCACTGACAGAAGTCAGTCGGTCCGATTCATAATCCTAGCCTAGGGTGGTGCTCAAGCGTCATTGGAACATTACTTACTACACACAAGTATGTAGCACAGGCCTGAAAGATCATTAACCTACTTTCAATATGCTCCACAACTCATTACTGAACTGCTTCAGAAGTCTAAGAGTAATTTATTTTTATGAAGAGTTTCGATAAGATTTCAAAAGTTAAACTGAATCTTTAAAGATAATAAAAATCTCAAAGCACTTCATTTCAAAATTGAATGACTAAGTAAGGCTAAATTGAGAAATACAGTTAAAGTCATAGTAGTTTGGCATGAATAAATATTAAGATATTAGCTTAAAAAGAATAAAAACAAGTTATTAAATACCTGATTTTGTAAAATGTACACTGAATATATAGAAATTGATATGAAGTAAATGTTAAATACTTAATTTTCAAAATAACATACATATATATTTTATTCTCATGTGAGATACACAACACTTAATCTGTAAAATAAGAAAATAATTTTCTTCTCATGACTAAGTACCAATACTTTTGCAGAATCTATACTAACGAATTTCATTAAAAGAAGAAATTCTATCTATAAATATTAGTGAATTACTTCAATGAACATAAATTATAAAACACCATAATTTTTAAAAAACCTTAAAGTTATTTTAAAATATGTTTATTAAATGACCAGAAAATAAATTTTTAAATTTTCAAAGCACATTTTCTATTTTTATCTAATGGGAAAATATTTTCTCTAATACATTACAAGCACTGTCGAGTATGAAATGTAGAAATTATCTGTTTTTCCTCTGGCAGGACAAGAGTGCAATTAAGAAAGGTATTACTAGAAGTCAGCACTTCTAAACTTATTTTTAGTATGTAGCATAACTTAATTACAATATTCTTGGACTTCTTAAGTTCTGGTAAGGTCCTGGGTTTTCTTCTAAAAGAGTCCAAGATCTCCCAACAGCTAAAGAAAGAATCTAGCCAATTCATTTTTTAAAAATCTATAAGAATTCCTTGATTAAAAATGTCAATGCTTCATTAACTGTACACTTGGTAGGAAGTTTTAACAAAGCAATAAACAAAAAGTAGTAGCTATAAAGGGACTGATAATTAGCATCTATTTGTTCTGGCACCAATACATCAGACAGCCTCTGTTCAAAAAAAAAAAAAATCAATAAAATCTAAAGTGTTTGGAAGTGATAAAGTAGGTGTGCTAATTCATTGTAAATAAGTTAATGCCTTAGTCTTACAGAACCTTTCTGTTTGGTGGATGCCATTGTAGCACCTAGCAGTGAACAGCAGGGGATAATCTAATAATATTAAATACCCAGATTTAAGGGAGAGGGATCCAAATCCTTTACACAAGAGCAGGAAGCTCCCAAGGTTGAAGAAACAGACTTCACTGGTGCACAGGGTTCAAGAACAAGCCTCCAGTGCGGTAAGCACTGGGGGATGCAGGAACTCCGGTGAAGGAAACTCAGCAAACCTGAGATGTGAAAAACCCAAGCAATGCTGAAGCCTCATTTATCAGGAATCACAAAAGAAATGAGGTGTTCTACTAAAGAGCTCTATGTAATTAAGCTTATCGCTTATTAGTTCCCAGGATCAATTTTTAGTGACACTGGAAATCTTGTATAAACATACATTAGGAGCTTAATCACAGTATTAGTGTGTATGAACATGAATGCTGGAATTAGACTGCCAGTCTAGATTGGGCCAACGTTTATAATCTCCTTAACCTCTCTAAATCTCAATTTCTCTGTCTATAAAAGGGGAATATCAATACCTATCTCACAGGGGATCAAAAAGATAAAATGTTAATACATGTAAAGCACTTAGACCAGTGCTTGAAACACAGGAAGCACTCCATAACTGTCTTATTATTGTTGTTGCTACTATTATTATTATTCAGTAGGGAAGTATGAAGCTAGGTACACCTTTGATTTGTGATTCAGTACCCATCATTACGCCATTACTGCAGACGATCCTAGAACAGAGAAATGTGCTTGGGAACTACTGAAGTGTGAAGGCTTTTTTCTCTCCACTCTTGGGTGTCCCTGGTCTACTTCCTATTTGGCAAGTTTCTGTCTTTCCCTTAATAATCACCTGGTACCACTCAGTGGCATCTAAGCCATCCAAGCCTGTTAAAATAGTAAGCTTACCTTTATACTCATTGCTAAATCAACAAATTCTGCTCTTTGGGGACTATTAACTTACTCACTGTCCAGATTTATTTCTCACTTACTATCAGATATTTCTGTTTGGAATGTCTAACGTCACTAGAGGGACACATCTGAGGCAAATAAGTAAAAGGCCAGGTGTTAATTGCAATATTTAGACACTGTACAAGCAAGTAAATTGGCAAAGTTTCTTTTCAATGAAGCATACCTTTATTACTGTCACATACATAAAACACTAACTATTTGCATAGGGAAGAACATATATGTATACGTATGTATGTGCTTTATAATGTATATTTATAAATCTGATTTATATTATGTACAAAAGCATATAAACATGGTCCAACATATTGAGGAACCTGAGCAAATTTAATCCTACAGATATTGATGTGCCCTAAGAAAGGTTACTTTCTAGTAGTCTAAAAGGGTTTTGTACAAAGTAAAACAGAACTAAAACTATGTCCATCCAAAGGTCTGAAAACCTAAGCTGAAAAACCCAAAATAAAATCTTACATGAAATGTAACACAAATAACTATTATATTATGCTGGATCAAAATGTTCATCTTAACCCCACTAAATACAGAATTGCTAAGAATCGTTATTCTAGAAAGGTATAATCTACAATTTGAATATTAGCAAACTTTAAAAATAACAATGATTCTTTTAGAATTTCCCTCTTCTTCGGGGAGGGGGTGGATTTTCAGATCTAATTAAGAAGTAAAATCACAAAGAAGAAAGTCACCTTCTTGTGAAAGAGAACTATTTCACCAGATGGTAAGTGAAGGCAGCAAGTCAGAGGCCTCTCAGAGTGGGGGTCAGGGTTACTTGCCTCCTCTGCACCCCATCCCACTCTTAAAAACCTCCATGGGACATTCTTTAAAAGTTGGTGTTGTAATTTATTCCCCTCTACATAATTCACTGCTGGTGATTAAGACCTATTTATCAACAATAAATAATTGAAGGTAGAAAAGATGACCTTCCTCCAAAAAATTCCAGAAGCTGAGTCCTCAGCACACACATTGTGATGCTCAATAATTATCTGAGAAATCCATGTCTTCTAAATCTGTTCACAGACGGTCCCTGGCTTTCCTGGGTAGAACCAATCCTTCCTGCTGCCTAGAACTTTGTTAGCTCTTCTGACAACCTTGCTCGTGCAATTAGCTATGTATCATGTCAACCGGTCACCTTCATTAGAGCTGAGGTTTTGAATATTGAGACTGTGGATTCGGAAACTGTGATTGCATCTTCTGTTTACGGGGTGCTTACTAAGGTTCAGACACTATAGTGAGCACAGTAGGTGGACTGTTTCATTCTATCCAAATAAGAATGTCCCAATTTCCAGATGGGCCAATTGAGGCATAGAAGGGCGAAGAAACTTTCCAAATAAGTGGTGAGGCCAGAACTTTTATAAAACACTGTCAGACTCCAAAGTCAGTGCCCTTAAAACACTAATGTTACTGGTTTTTTGACTGACTTATACTTTTTAAATAGGAAATAATCAATAAATGGACTTAATTCATTAAATGTGTTGACTATCTGCTTAATGACTTACAGGGCACTTGCTGTCTCTACATATCCATATGCACCCTGCATGAGTTTCAGTAGGGATAATTTTGCTCTTTTGACAGATCAGACAACTAGGCAAAAGACCCTGGAGTGTCTTCCGGGTCACAAGTTAGCATATGACAGGGCGGGACCATTCCAAGATATCTGCACCGTATGTAAAACACCACCTCAACTTCATGAGGAAGTTTTGAATAAACCACAGGTTTTCTGATGTTAAAGATTAAAAACATGAAAAGTGACAGTGAAAACTCTTAAAAGCCAGCATCTGGAGTGAAAAGAATTATTCCATTATGTTACTATTTATTATATTATAAAAATATAATAAATGAAATTTGAATATTTGGAATTTAGGTCAAATAAATATATCTGATTTTAAATGTAAATTAAGGAAACACTGATACCAGTAACGTTCTGAATTTGTGAGTCTGGAACCTTTCTAGTAAGTCTATCTTTTGAATAGGTAAGAGTAATTCAGCAAGACACTTAATATGGACCCACATAAACTTGGGAGCTCTTACACAAGTTTGTTTTTTTTTTTTACAAGTTTCCATTCACAAATTTACCTGCCAACACTCAAATAAAATGTTAATATTGTGTCCCTCCTTTTGGCTTATTGCCACAAAATTTAAGACGCTTACAATAGGCCAAAAGAAAAATCAGGAAGCATATTCTCTCAATAGGAGCTACTATTACAAAACCTACCTTGTGTGGTAAAGATAAGAGGGGCGCTCCAGTCACCCCAGATTCCTGGGCCATCCAGTCTCTTGCCCCTCACTTGAACCTCGTATGAAGACCCAGGGAGCACACTGTCTATCAGCAGAGATGTAGTTGAGACAATCTCATCAGCCTGTTAAATATTGTTTGAGAACATCAGAGCATCAAGTGGACATGGAACCTTCATCAAAATTGAGAACAAGCAGTCCCAACAAATTTCAAAGAATGAAAATCTTAACAGAATAGTTGGCCGGACCACGGTAGCATTAAACAGAAAACAGTGAGAAAATAACAAATGTCTGCACCTTTGTCAATAACATTTTAAATAACCCACGACTCCAAGAAGAAAAACACGGTGATGATCAGAAGATATTTTTTACTGAATGATAACAAATATTGACCTTGTGAAATTTGAGAGGTGCAGCTAGTCAGCAGGGAGTTTCAAGCCACCGCTGACATCTGTAATACACACGTGGTAGAAAATCACGAGGAGGAGAGGACACAGAATTATTAACATTCCTAGAGGAAAGTGTCACAGAGGAGGGCATGAAGAATTTTAAGAACCTGAGCCCTGACCCTGAGAAGCTGTACTGAATCAAAATACAGTTTACAAACTAGAGGGCAAATATCTAAGAGAACTAATTCTGCATAAAACAACCACTAATAAGAATTGCTTAGCAAATACACTGTTTCCCAATGATGTACTCCAAAGCGATTGAACTCCCTGGCCTCTTAAACCGTGGGGTACCAGAGACCAAAAGGGTGAGAATCACCACAAGTGTATTATACAATAGCAGGCCACCTAGATTTCAGATCTTCTTGTCTCCCTTTCACAGATGAGAAAACTGAAGCCCAGAGAAGACTTAACTCTGCTTTTCCACACAGGATACCAAGGATTCCTTTTCTGCTCCTTATGAAAATAAAGTCTTTTTTAAAAATTGGCCCAGAGCTACAAAGACAGGTTTTTACTTCAAACAGTTTGTTTCACAAAGGAAAATGTCAAAGTCCATGCATGGCCCATACTCTTTATGATTTCCTCCTCCTCCTCTCGTTCTTCACTTTGATTCCTCCACTGCCTCCCCCAACATCCAGCTTCTCCCCTGGCTTAGGGCCTCCGAATTACTGTTTTCTCTCTTTGGAAACTAATCCCCCTAGATATCTACTTCACCAACCTCCTTCAGATCCTTGCTCAAGTGTCACCTTCTCCATGAGGCCTCCCCCACCTCCACTGACTATTACAACCTACTGGCTCCGCCAGCACCCGTTAGCTCTACCACTCAGGACATCCTGATGCATGTAGAACAGCTGCTAGTACCTAGTAGGTGCTCAATAAATATGGAAAGAATGCAAAAAGAATTTGACAGACTTTATACAGCAATTGCACACGGTGCAAGTAAACAAATATGTTGACCAACAAAACAACAGTTGGAATTGTAAAATCAGCAATCAGAGGTCTGTAGGTGAGAAAATTATAATTATGAATTCGAGTTTCTGTAACTGGTTTTCCTGTTGCCATTCAGCTGTGTGTGTGTGTGTGTATGTGTGTGTGTGTAAGGAAGGGGGAGAGGGAGGGAGAGAGACAGAGAAACCTACTAATGTAAAATAAACTCTTTTTTGGAAGAAGACCTTGGGACTTCCTCCGGCACTAAAGTCTGGGAGGAATTTGTCATACTCCTCAATATGTAACACGGACCCATACATAAGAGATACTGTGCAACATCAAACAATTTCTCTAAAAGTGTTTACCGCAGATGAGTACATGTTGTTCATGTGATCATTTCCTATGCTGATCTTAAATGAAAGCCAGTGATATAATATTAAATTAGAGCTGATTCTCATCTAGAAGGATCATGCATGTTTGGCATGCAAAGGGCATTTTCTACAGGATGTGGAAGGGTCTCCTCTTTACTTTAGTTGCTTCTCAACTTTTCATTTTATTTATTGAAATATACTTACTTTTCTCATGTTTGTTGAAGAATTCTCTGAATATTTCACTTGATATTGAAGTTGAAATGGCACCAATGTTGGGCTGGACCAAGAAATGTTCAAGTGGCCAGCATCTGTGATTTCCATATGTAAATCTAAGGGGGGATCAGGCTTCACTTAAGGAAAAAAGAGAACATTTTTAAGTCAAGCAGTTTTCAAGATAATCACAAAACAAAGTCAAAATGAATTTTTAGCATATCCCATTCTTTCAACAACTCAAAAGGTGATCTTCTTCTAAGGTTAATTACAGACCAAAATATTAGGTCTACTCCTTGTACCCTTCCATAGCAATCCACATATATTCATTTTCTCTCCGCACATGGCAAAAACTGTAAATCGGTAATGAGGTTATTTTGATAAATATGAATTCCTGCTGTAAAAAAAAGTCTGTTAACTTTATTTAACCTAGCACTCCCCAAACTTCTTTGAAGCCTCCCCCACCACACTCACCCGCTGGTTTAGCAGGTGACAAGGAAAAACAGCATTTTGCTGAACACTACTCTGAAAACGCATATGGAGTTTGCACGCAAAAATTCAGGTAAATATGCATATAAAATTCAGCAAATCTATTAACTTTGAAATATAATAACCTAGACACACTTACTCAAAACCCACAGCACACATGTTTTACGTGCAATAAAACACGCAGGCCCTGGCTTGCCACCAAAAATGGGGATAGAGTTTCTTAGCTTAACAATGCGTTTAACTAGTAAATCATTTGAGTTCATGTATATATACATGTGTTCACATATGAATATGCATTTGTGTATAGGTTGTGTGTGTGTGTTTGTATGTGTGTGGTTTTGAACACAAGTAACCATTAAATTATTCATAGAAACAATACAGACATCTTATGATAAAGGATTGATTAAATAAATAATGGTTCATCCCCATAGGGAAATCTATACAGCCATTAAAAATCGTATCAGAGAAGAATATTGAAAATGTTAATATTGTTAGTTTTAAAAGTTTATTATTAATCATCTATACTTGAGTTCTTAATTTGTTGAAATTAACAAAAGAATATTTATAAATATGTATTAAAATAGAAAAAAAAAGCCAGAATGATAGAAAACAGATGACACAATTTTCTTCTCGGTGTATCTCTATGTTTTCAAGATTTTAACTAGCAGGAATTATGCACAATGAAATAATCATTACATTGAAATGTTTACTAATTTGAATTTTATTTTCAGGAACTAAAATGGCATATTACTATAATTAACATACTATATGTTTTAAGAATTTAGACATAGTTTTTCCCCTTTCCTTGAGTCAAAGTTAATAGAGCTTTTACTTTATGTGACATATTACAAATTTTAGTTACTTTAAAGCAGAGGCAGATAAACACTAAAGTCTCAAAACAGTAGGTGAAATTCACTGAGTTCTCATGACCAAAAAGAAAACAAAAAAAAACACCAAACAGAAATTCTGAAATTATAAACTATTGTACCTTTTCTGATGGCATACATATATGCCTTAATATTAGAAATCCAAAAATACATCTTTTTCTGGACCACCCATGTCCCCAGTCTTAGATATACCCCATCTACCTGCTTCTTTCAGAGCACTATTCCTTGGCAGAATTGGCACTACTCACTCTCCCCACTTCGTATTCCATTTTCCTAACCAACCTACTAACCTGATCAGGTAGGTCCTCTGCTCTTCCAATCCACCGAAACCGCTCTATCAAGGTCATCATCCTTTGCCAAATCCAATGTCAGTTATCTGATGCATTTCCCTCCACTGTTCAGTGGCATTCCACATAGTTGCTCATTTGGATTCCACTTGACTTCCAGCCCACCATGCTCTTTCACTCCTCTTTCCTCTGATTGCCTCAGTCTTTCTCTCACTGAACTCCAAACGGATGATCTCAGGCAATCCCATAAACATCTATACGCCAGATAGTCCCATATATATCTCGCATGAACTCTAGGATCATATGTCCAACTGCCTGCTCAGCATCTCTTGGGTATCTCTAAGCATCTCAAAATAATATGTCACACATCTGATCCTCCCCAAATATCTGGTACCGCTATTCACTGGCATGCTCAGGGCCAAGTCTGTTATCTTTGATTCTTCTCTGTCCATACTCCATAACCAATCCACTAGAAATTTCAGTTAGCACATCTCCAAAATGAATCCCAGCTATGATCATCTCTTTACTTCTCCAGTGCTACATCTCTAAACCAACTAGATCATTCCAATAGCCTCCTATCTGAGCCTTCTGATTCTATTCTTATAACTATCCTTCCTCATTTCCCTGTCAATTTCCTTCTCCACATGCAGAGTAAATTTTAAACATGCATACATACATACACACACGACCATATCACTCTCCTGGTTCAAAAGCTTCCACTGCAATTAGAATAAAACCCAAACTCTATAACCCTGGCCTACCATATGACCTGAATCCAATACCTCCGACCACATCTCCAAATATTCCCCCACCTCATTCCCTCCAAGCACAAAGGCCTTGTCTTGGGTCCTCCCACTTCCAAGCTCATTCCATCTTAGAGGTTTTATGGTTGCTATTTTCCTGGCTGGAGCACCTTTTGTTCTGGATTTGTTCTGTAATAGTCCTTACACCTACCTAACCCTCTCCTCATCTTATTTATTTTTGTGAAACTTAACATTTTTAGGACACTATCATATATACCCAAGTATAAGGAAAGATTTTTTTTGCCTCAAAAAATTACCCCTGAAAAAAGACAAAATTCTTTTTAGGTTTCTTATAAAGTCTCTCATAAATACCTTCTAACTACCTTATTTTTGTAAATATTTCATTTAACTCTGGTTCTAAATGCTTCTAAAAATCACCTGACAGAATTAGTTTTAAAAAGAGAACAAAATGATATTTTATAAATTTTATATATGTTTTTTCCTGTGCTATAACTTCATCACAGAATTGCTTGGATGTCATTGTAATTACGTCGTAGAGACCACAAATATATCCCTAAAGGACAAATTATTTGAAAGTCCTAATGTTGAAATATGATGCGATATACAGATTCAAAAAGTGGTATATCCCCGGTAACTTATAGAGAAGTGAAGGTGAAGTTGTTTGGAAAATTGTGTGTGAAATACCTGGAAAAGTGGTTCGAGTGATATCAAAAACAATGATGTCAAGATGCATGTAAATAGTCAGTATATAATGGTTTCAAGAAATATAAGTGGAAAATAGTAACACTGTTAAATTACATATTATATATAAAATACATACATGAAACTGAGTTAATAAATTTTAAATGAACAATGCCTATATTATTCATATTTGTAATCATATGTTCAAGTTGATCAAAAGAAACTGGGAATCTTTGCACTAAAAATATGGGGTACTACCTATTATTTGAGTTTTTCTTATAATCAGATTTGTATAGAAAGTGATTTAGGTGTTTACATTTTTGTTTCTCTCTGCTCACTATTGTTTGTCTCCAGTTTATGAGGGAGGAACTTTTTCTCATTCACCATTGTTTCCCCAGCTTTGAGATCAGTGGCTGACACACATGAGTTTCTAAGAAATATTTATTGAAGGAATAAGTAAAAGTATAAAATAAATAAATAAACAAGGGTAAAAACAGGCTCCTAATTATTTTTGGAAACTGTTATATGAGAAGTGAAAAAGTAACACACCAACGATATATATCCATTGAACAGATCCAGGATTGAAAGAAAAACTGTTTTTAAGAATGAATTTAAGGGGCGCCCGGGTGACTCCATCCGTTATGCATCTGACTGTTGGTTTTGGCTCAGGTCGTGCTCTCATGGGTCCTGGGATCAAGCCCCTCATCAGGCTCTGTGCTCAGCAGGGAGTCTGCTTCAAGAGTCTCTCTGCCCCTCCCCCCACTCATGCTTGCACTCACTCACTCAGTCTCTCTCTCTCTCTCTAAAATAAATGGGTAAGTCTTTAAAAAAGAAAAGAATTCAAGTCACAACTGCAGAGATCGTGTATACAACTGTTAAAACATTCTAGAGGCTGCTTTTAATACTCGCCGGTTCTGCATTTGCTGCCCTGCCCGCGTGGGTCAAAGCAAGAAGACAAGCTGCTGAAAACTTCCGTAAGCAATGTCTAACCTACTTGTGTGGCTGAAGTTTAGAGACAAGACCTTTTTTGAATGAGTGACTTACCAACATTTATGGGCTGAACTGACATTAGAGGTGACTGGAAGTTTATTCCACCAGATGTGATTTTCAGATACAGAAGCAGAGTGTGGTTGAGCTTGGCTGTTGGCACGGGCACGTGGCATTCACAGCTGTCGTGAACACTGCAGTCGCACTGGACAATCTGAAAACTGCTTTTCTGGGGGACCGGAGGTGACTCTGCTAGAAACACTTCAGGCCTACGTGCCAAAGGAAGAGCTAAATATTAGCATAGGTGTGACAGGATTGGATTTATCTAAAATATATGATAAAAATCCAAGCCGAGGTGAACTGTTCCAAATATGCAGCTTAAATGGCATCTAGAAAAAACAGGATACATTATATCAGAGACGCAAAAATAAGGGTTCAAGCAGGTTAGCCTTAGAAATAATAGCCACACGAAGAGAGGGAAGCAACAGTCAAGTACTGAAAGGAAAGAAACACTGTGATCCTAAAACTCTACACCCAGAGAAAAATACCTTTCAAAATAAACATGAAATAAAGGTTTTTCTCAGGCATACCAAAACTGAAAGAATTTGTCACCATCAGATCTGCGTTACAAAAAGTGCCAAAGAAAGTCCATCAGACAAAAAGAAAATGACAGCAGATGGAAATCTGATTCCACACAAAGAAATGAAAAAAACTGGGGTGCCTGGGTGGCTCAGTTGGGTAAGCGTCTGCCTTTGGCTCAGGTCATGATCTCAGGGTCCTAGGATCAAGCTCCATATCAGGCTCCCTGCTCAGCGGGGAACATGCTTCTCCCTCTCTTCCCCACTCGTGCTCTCTCTTGCTATCTCTCTCTCTGTCTCTCTCTCAAATAAATAAATAAAATCTTAAAAAAAGAAAAGAACTTTAAAAGGGTAAATATTTACTGACTGCTTAAAACAAAAATAATACCATGTTATGTAGGGTTTATAACACAGGGAGAAGTATAATGTGTGACACTGGCTCCCAGCTTGGGGGAGAGAGCCGTGACGTAAGTATGCAGTTTTAATGTTCTCATACCATCCATGAAGTGGTACAATATTAGTTAGAGGTACATCTGTTAGATTGTAATAATTTAAAAACCTATATTATAAATCCTAAAGCGACCACTAAAATAATAAAACAAGGAGTTATAGCTAATGAACCACAATAATCAAGCCAACAGAGTACTAGCATAAAGACAGAAAAATAGATTAATGGAACAGAATAGAGACCAACACATATATG
Source organism: Mellivora capensis (assembly GCA_004024625.1). Taxonomy (NCBI): domain Eukaryota; kingdom Metazoa; phylum Chordata; class Mammalia; order Carnivora; family Mustelidae; genus Mellivora; species Mellivora capensis. The sequence continues at coordinate 21,256 of PISX010002856.1, read as the reverse complement.
GACAACCAGCTTTCTACAGAGGTACAAAAGCAGTTCTGTGGAGAAAGGGCAATCTTTTCATGAAGTCACATGGGACAATGGACTATCTACATGCAAAACAAAACAAAACAAAACAAATTTCAATCCATACTCACACCAGATTAAAGAATTAATTCAAAATGGATCATCGATTCAAATGTAAAACCTAAAACTATAAAACTTCTAGAAGAGAACACAAGGACAAAAATTTGTTACCTTGAGTAAGGTAACATTTCCTTAGATGCAACACCAGAAGTATGATCCATAAAAGAACAAATTGATAAGCTGGATTCCTATCAAGATTGAAACTTGTTTTTTGAAAGAAAGACACTACGGAACAATGAGAGGACAAGCCACAGACTGAGAGAATATATTTCCCAATTATCTATTTGATAAGGGACTTGTCTCCAGAAGATTTAAAGAACATTACTCAGTAATAATAAAACAAACAATACGATTAAAAACAGGCAAAGATTTCACCACGTGCTTAGCCAGAGAAGATAAATCAATGAAAATACCCATGTGAAAAGAAGCCCAAGGTCATTCGTTATTCAGGAAATGCACACTAAAACCACAATGATAACACTATCCACATATTAGAATGGCTAAAATTTTTTAAATTAATTATAAGGATGTGAAGAAATTGGAGCTTTAATCCACTGCTGGTGGGAATGTAAAATGATAATACTTTGGAAAACAGTTTACTAATTTTTAAGTTGTTAAAAGTTCACCTATCATATGATTTACACATTCTATCCCAGGTAGTCATCCAAGAGAAATGAAAGTATATGTCCTCTCAGAGACTCATACATAAACAGAGAGGCTTGTAGCAGCTTTATTTGTAATAACCAAAAGCTGTAAATAATTCTAGTGTCCATTCACAGGTGAATGGATAAACAAAATGTGGTATATCCATATAATGGAATGCTACTTCACAATGGAAAGGAATGAACTTCTAGTAGATGCACACAACATTAATAAGTCTCAAAATAATCGTGCTGTATGACAGCATGACAAAAGTACTGTATGACTGCATTTATGTAAAATTCTAGAAAAATACAAAGTAACCTGCAGTAACAGGAAGCAGGTCATTCATCGTGTGGGGACAGTAGAGGGTGATGAGGACGGTAGGAACCACAGACAGGGGCAGCAGGTGGAGTTACAAAGGGTCAGGAAGCAATTTCGTGATTGGCAATATATTTGTTTTCTTTATTAGGGTGATGATTTTATGAGCGATTTCATATGGCAAAACTTACAAAAAACTTACAAATTTATACTTTGAATATGTAATAAACTGTGTAAATATGTACAGTTTATTGTCTATTAATCTTATGTCAATAAAGCTGTTTACCCAAAAAAAAGAAAATTTAAGAAAAACTTTTTAAGGGACGCCTGGGTGGCTCAGTTGGTTAAGCGGCTGCCTTCGGCTCAGGTCATGATCCCAGCGTCCTGGGATCGAGTCCCACATCGGGCTCCTTGCTCGGCAGGGAGCCTGCTTCTCCCTCTGCCTGCCACTCTGTCTGCCTGTGCTTGCTCTCTCGCTTGCTCTCTCGCTCTCTCTGACAAATAAATAAATAAAATCTTTAAAAAAGAAAAACTTTTTAAGCAATACTTTGCCTATCACTATAAACCTACAAATGAATGAGCTAACCTTAAAAAGTAATTGCAGGGGCGCCTGGGTGGCTCAGTCGGTCAAGTATCTGCTTTTGATTTGGGTGATGATCTTAGGGTCCTGGGATCAAGCCCTGCATCAGCTCCCAGCTCAGCGGGGAGCCTGTTTCTTCCTCTCTGCTCACCCCCAACATGCCCCCACCTTGCTTGGGCTCTCTCTCACTATCTCTCAAATAAATAAATAAAATCTTTAAAAAAAAAAAAGTAATTGTAGTTTTTCCTTGAGTTGTTGGGTTACCTCCTGATAAACTCATCATAAATTAGAGATAGCCTAAGTTGAAATGTATTTAATACGCCTAACCTATCAAATGCCATAGCTTAGCTTAGCCTACTTTAAACATGCTCAGAACACTTACACTGGCTTACAAGTGGGCAAAATCATCTAACACAAAGCCTATTTTATAATAAAATATTGAACATCTCATGGAATTTACTGAATATCATACCCAGAGTTTAAAAAAGAGAGAGAGAGAGAAAGAGTATGGTCGAAGTGTATCAGCTGTTCACCCCCATGGTCACATGGCCGACAGGGAATAGTCACTGCCCAGCATCACGAGGGAGTATCCATCCCACCATATATCACTAGTCTGGGAAACGATCAAAATTCAAAACTGTACTGAATGAGTATTGCTTTCACACCATTAAACCATAAATCAAACCATTGTAAGTGGCCTGTAACTAGCTGGGTTGAGTTACATAACTCAAGGCACAGAGAATAATAGTATGCAACCAAGACACAGAGTTGTTATTTCTGATTTATTAGTGTTGTGTTTTTTCATCTGTCTGGTTGCCTGGAAAGTCTAAGCCTAGCTGCAAATAAGAACACTCGTTGCGTTGGGGGCAGTTATGGGTGGGACAGCGGTAACTAACATTTCCCTATCTTGCTTGAGCCGCCCCATTAGTCCATAAACACCTGCTGCCTTCTACCTAAACCACTGTTGTTGTTGTTTTTAAAGAACTTAGGGAGAGGAAGAGAGTATTAATATGTAGATAGGATCACTACCTTCAGAATTCTCGCAGTCCTTTTGCAGGGAAAAAACTGTAAGTGCTAAATATACTAAGGAGAATGCACTGTTCTAGAAACTCTGCTAACTAGCATATCCCCAAGAATTCCCATATAAATACAATGTGAACAAAATGGACCCGAATCCTTCATACATATACCACTGGTAGTAAGTGTGAATTCTGATAGATTTTCGAGTCTCCTGAGATAGACTTTAGCATTACTTTAGTCCCAAAAGAAATCAATCAAGAAACAACAGTTACAGGCCTTTTAGTGTGCAAAGCAGTCTATGGACGCTGTGCCAGGGATAATGTTATTGTAGGAAGCACCCTAAATTAACACCAAGACCTAAAATCAAGTCCTTCCATTGGCTTCTGAGCCATAAGACTATAGACAGGCACGTTCTTCTCTATGAGGCTCAGTTTCCATAATCAGTAAAACAGAGAAAATGCCTGTACACCTCCCTTTATAAGGCTGTTGTCATCAAAGATGATTACATAAAAGTATTTTTGAAAACTTTAAAGTGCTATACACCCATAAGATACCATTTTGAATTAGAATTGGAATGACTTAGCACTTTCAATTTTATCTAAACCTTTAAACAAAGCCAATGAAATGTCATTTTTTAAAAAAATTCCTTTTAGGTATTTTTCAAATATTAAAATAAAAGCTTTTATGAAAAGGATATGGAACAAATTGAATAAATTGTGGTATTTTATGTCAGAAATATGCTTGCACGGTATTATGCTTTGAAGAACTCCCAAATTTTACAGCAAAAATAGAAGTAAACAGAAAATAAGGCATACATTCTTCACTAATGTTCTTTAAAGGACAGAATATTCTAGTGATATTTTTCTTTTTTAAAACAAAAAGAAAAGTTAGAATTACACTGTCTTACTGTCAATAGTCTTGCCAATGCCATATTTTCTAAATAGAGTGGATATTTGTAGAATTGGGCTAATTACCAATTAGATTAACTATCTGGTTTCTCTATCACTTCACTGTTGTGTGTTCTATTTAATAAATTCCATTGTTAATTTCTTTATAATATCAATATACATAAAATATATTACTATATACTTATAATAATGACCATATATATGTTTATTTTAGTAATTCATTAGTTGTGATTTTTTTAAGGCATCTCCATTCAGAAATTTCCCATACCACTCCAACAGACAATCCCATTATGAAACTCTAAAAATCAATCTAAAACTAATTTCCAAGTGTTCTACACAGGAGTGAGGAAACTACACCCACAGGCCAAATACACCTGTTTTTGTACAGCCTGTGAGCTAAGAATGGTTTCCTACATTTTCAAATGGTTAAAAAAAAAAAAGAGAGGAAGAATATCCCATGATACATGAAAACTGCATAAAATTCAAATTTCTGTGTCCATAAACATAGTCATGCTTATTCATTTATACATATTAACTATGACTACAAGTTTGAAAGAAAGACTATATGGCCTGCAAAGTCTGAAATATTTGCTATTTGACCCAAGCTATTTGCTATTATGGCTATAGGCCAGAAACATTTTGTACTCCCTACTGGTGGGAATTTGATGGACAAAGAACACAAAAAATAGAAAATCCACATTAAATATAACATCACATTTCCTTGTATAGCATATTTACAATTTACACAAACACATTGCAAATCACTAATTTAATTTTCAAACTACCTTATGAGGGAACTAATATCACCTACTTTGTAAGTAAGAGAGGCTCAGAGACAATGTGGACCTGAAACTTGTCTGAAGTCTTGTGCTTCAGTGTTCCTTGCTCATTTCATTACATCCAAGATGCCTCTCTCTTTCTCTCTTTTTCTTTTTTTTTTTTTTTTTAGATTTCATGCATTTATTTGACAGAGAGAACCCAGGAAGGGGGAGTGGCAGGGAGAAGGGAGAAGCAGGCTCCCCATGGAGAAAGGAGCCTGATATGGGGCTCGATCCCAGGACCCTGAGATCATAACCTGAGCTGAAGACAGATCCTTAACAGACTGAGCCACCCAGGCATGCCACCCAAGTCTTATTATCACAAGATAAATTTCCCTGTTACTATAGCCACTTTATTATTTTATTTAGGGGATTAATACACCAGTGCTCACAACTAAAAAATAATTATAATCTGAACCATCTTAACATTTCCATACATCTAGAACTTTAAAGAATTAGAGGATTATATAATTATGTAATAGTAATAATAATAATTATGTAATTATTATTTCAAGGATTATTCCTTGAGGAAAACACGAGATATTTCTCATATTTATGAGAGCATAAACTTTGCAAAGTTTGTGTGAAACTGGAATACATGGACCTTGTAACTTGTCAAAGTCAGGATCAGACCTTCCTTTACCTTCTAAAAGAAGTCTGAAGTATCACTTCTCGGCCTTTTGGCTAAGATCAAGTGAAGAAGTCTGAAGTATTTGTGAACATCAAACAGCACCCTAAATTTTGATCATTTTAAAGCGTAAGGATTAAAATAATAATCAAATTTTTTAAATAAGAAAGGAAATACATTGGTTTAAAATAACTGAAAAGTGGGACGCCTGGGTGGCTCAGTTGGTTGGACGACTGCCTTCGGCTCAGGTCATGATCTTGGAGTTCCGGGATCGAGTCCCGCATTGGGCTCCCAGCTCCACGGGGAGTCTGCTTCTCCCTCTGACCTTCTCCTTGCTCATGCTCTCTCTCACTGTCTCTCTCTCAAATAAATAAATAAAATCTTTAAAAAAAAATAACTGAAAGGTAAGAATTTCTGAAATCCTTCACAAATTTTTATGCAACCAAGTATCTTATACCTTGCCAACACACACATACACACACACACACACACACACACACACAAAATTAGTACCACTATTTAACCTCTCTATAAGTGAGCAAACTTTACTTAAAAGTGAAAATAGTTACACAAAACAAAACATTTCTCAAATTTTAAATTCGGCTTCCTTGAAAATTTTACCATTTGGGCAACTTTTCTACTCAGAAGTTAGACATATTAATATTTACTACTGAAATTTCATTTTTGATAGACACAGTGATTTATAGAGAGAGCACAGTCTATCCTCTGATATTTGGTCATATTGTTTGTTCCCAGGATTACTTTTCTATGATTATATTTAAACTTCTCTAAGCAAAGATCTATGCCAAGCTATTACAGAAATAACATCAAATGGGTACCACCCAATTCCTAACTGTGACATAAACTGAGAGCAAACCATGGTGGACAAATGAATAAGTGGGAATTGTTGAAAACAGTATTAGTTTTGTATATCATTTAATCAAGTCACTTATTTTAATCTCAGACTGGTAATCTATATGGATGTTACCCAAAACATCTACTTTGCGAATCCCCCCAAATTTCAAAGCCCAAATTAGTATCCCAAACTAGTCTCATCAGAATCACCTGGAACCTTGTTAAAAATAGATTCCTAGACCCTCCATGAAGAATTCAGTAGGTCTGGGGCTAAGGAATCTGTTTTCAATAAGAGCCATAGATTGGTTCTCAAAGAGTTATCCCCAAACCAATAGCATCAGCATCCTCCGGAACTTGATAAAAATGAAAATTACTGGGGTGCCTGGGTGGCTTAGTCGGTTAAGCAGCTGTCTTCGGCTCAGGTCATGATTCCAGGGCCCTGGGATCGAGCCCAGCATCAGGCTCCTTGCTCAGGGGGGAGCCTGCTTCCCCCACTGCCTGCTGCTCCCCTGCTGCTTGTTCTCTCTCTCTCTCTGACAAATAAATAAGTAAATCTTTTAAAAATATGCAAATTACTGGCTCCACCCCAGATCTCATGAATCAGGCCCAAATAAGAAGTAATGGCCAAAATAAATGTCATCAAGGAGACAAGTTTAAGAAGCATTTTGTAAAACACAAAGTACTCTTCAGATGTAAGATATTACCAAACAAATGGAAAATCAACAAGGATGAAAGGGAGAAAGAAAAAAAAAAGACTGCAAATAAAAACAAATGAACCTTGATGCATATCAAGTTAACAGTATAACCACATTGGGGGAGAAATCCTAATTACCTTTGGAACATAGTATTTGGACCTTGAAACCTTTAGCCTTAGCAAAGGTAAAATGAGTGAGTGGAAACAAATATTGTACTCTAGTTAGTATGCTTGTTTTTCACAGTGGTATAGGTTAGCAATTCCAAAATTACTTTACATATATTCTAGGACAAAGCGAATGGGTTTGATATTGTGGGAAAGGGAAGGCAGTTTTTTTACTGCTGGAGAAAAAAGAAAGAGGGATGAGTGGGAGGGAGGATGGGAAAGGGGTGGGGAAGGGAAGTGGAGGGAGAGGAAAAGGAGAGGAGAGGGGAGGGAGGGGGAAGGAAGGAAGAAAGGAAAAGGAAGGCTAGAATGGATCCTATGGTTTTGGACTAAAATGGGAGATACTATGGGTGCCTGCGTGGCTCAGTTGGTTAAGCATCAGACTTTTGGTTTTGACTCAGATCATGATGTCAAAGTCCTAAGATCAGGTCCTGGGTTAGACTCCAAATTCAGCCAGGAGTCTGCTTGAGATTCTCTCTCTCTCCCTCTCCTTCTGCCCACCCCCTGACTTGCTCACTCTCTCTCTAAATATATAAATCTTTTTAAAAATGGGTGACATTAGCATGAATACATGCTTTTAATATATGTGTATACAGAGATACAGAAATACAAATTTGTGCCTATTATATATACGTTGTGTGTGTATTGTGGAGACACATGTAATTAGCTCTGTAGCTGAGAGGGCCCAGAAACAATGCCCCCCAAGTAACATGAGAATCTAGCTCCCAGATACTGCTTTGTAAATACCATTCTCCAATAAAAAGGAATCTGGGATCCTTGGAGAAATGGCTGATTCCAGTTTTAAAGCAAGAAAAGTATAAAGCCAACTTGAAATGTCTTGCAATACTAGAGAGGAAGGAAGTCCTCAAAAAAGAAAAAAAATAGGAGACACATCAAAAGGACACAGAAACCAACCTGAATAAGTTCCCAATGGCCAAATATGGGACAATTTGAGCAATAAAATAGAAAATGATAGTAACTGATTATTGCCCACAAAATAGAAGAATCCATGAGTTCATCTTGACAGGAAGAAGGAAGGAAACAAAGGAAGGAAGGGAATGGGAAGTGTACTTCCCATAGAGCCCAGCACTGTGGCCTATATACACCAAATGTTTCTTTCTTTTTTTTTTTTTTAAGATTGTATTTATTTATTTGACAGATAGAGATCACAAGTAGGCAGAGAGGCAGGCACAGAGATGGGGGGGTGGGAAGCAGACTCCCTGCTGAGCAGAGAGCCTGATACAGGGCTTGATCCCAAGACCCTGGGATCATGACCTGAGCCAAAGGCAGAGGTTTTAACCCACTGAGCCACCCAGGCGCCCCACACCAAATGTTTCTTGACTGAATAACACTAGCCCTAAAATGTCCCAGTTAGTAGGGAGCACTTTTATTTACTTTATAAATAATGCATTTGTCTTCTCTAAAAATTGCAGTTGGTTCTTTTCTATATTACCAATTTCTCTCATTATATTCATGTTTTTCTTTATATCCTTGAACATGTGGAACATTGTAATAGTCATGCTTGTCTGCTACTTTTATTATTTCATTTCTGGATCTGTTTCTATTGACTGATTTTTCTTTTCCTCTTGGCTAGGGGTTACATTTTCCTGTTCCTCATATGTGTAGTATTTTCTTACTAGATGCCAGACATTATGAATATTATTACATTTAGTGTTGGATTGTATTGTTTTGCTTTAAACAATGTTGGAATTTGTTCTGGCAGTCAGTTAAGTTATTTAGGCACCAGTTTGAACCTTTTTTCTTTCAAGTTCTTTTGGGGAGAGAGTAACCTTGACTCTAGGGCTAATTTGGCCCCACTTTTAGAATGTGGCTATTATGGGGTTTCTAATGTCATTGATATTCACCAACCTGCTTGGTGGAAACTTCAATTATTCTTGGTCCTATATAACTTTTGAGAATTGTTTAGTTTATAGTTCCTGGTGATTGTTCTCTTCCCAGTATTTCTTACCCAAGTCAGTGTTTCTTACCAAACATCATGGACAGACTGGTCATCAGTCAAGGGGACCCCAGTACTAATTCTGTGTACCCCCCTGCATCAAATACTCGACCTCACAAATTCAAGTTTCCTTATGCTCTCTGAACTCCTATTTCTGCCTCCATGACAGAATCACTGGGTTCCACTTGAGTCCCCCAGCCCTGTGCCAAGTTCTGAAAATTGCCTTTAGTCCAGAGAGCCTGAGTAATCCAGGATTCACTTTGTTTCCTTTTCTCAGGAATCACAGGGTTCCCTGGGTGGCTAAGTTGGTTAAGTTTTTGCCTTTGGCTCAGGTCATGATCTCAGGGTCCTGGGATTGAGCCCCACACTGGGCACTCTGCTTAGTAGGGAGCCTGCTTCTCCCTTTCCCTAGGTGTTCTCTCACATTCTCTCTCTCTCTCAAATAAATAAATAAAACCTTTAAAAAAAAAAGAAAAAGAAATCACAGTTCTGTTCTGCTTTTGCCCCATATCTGGAAGTAGATGTTTCCTACATTTCATCCAGTTCTCTAATTGTTTATGATAGAAGAGTAATCCCAGACTGTATTACTCCCTCATGGCCAGAAGGAACTTATGAAAATATAATATATTCAAATACTTTAAAACTTGATTTTCTTTAAAGGAAGCAGTGAAATGGGGTGGTGACTTGATGGAATGTGTGATCTATGTCTTAAATGGGAGTTATCACAGTGTGATAGCTGAGAAGAAAGCTTGATAATGCAAGGAAGAGGGGATAACTATAAGAGCAAAGTCCTTGAGTAAGCTACAGGGGATGGGACTCAAAACACATGAAAAAGGGTTCACTTGAGATTGGAACACAGAGAACTCATCCATGATTAGAACTCATCCATGCTGTGTGAGCACTGATATGAGCAGGCTGGTAGGTTTTGGTGAGAAAAGCAATTGTAAGAGAACCTCCCCCTAGCTCTGGTTTTCTTGCTGAAAATCCAAAGCAAGGTCATCAGGGAGTGTCTCTGGCTCTCTCTCAGGGAAGCCAGCTGCCATGTTGTAGCATAACCTATGGAAAAATCCACATGACAAGGAAGGGAAGGAGACCTCCAGCCCCAGCCTGGGAAGAACTAAGGTCCTCCGTCCAATAGCCCATGAGGAACTAGGAAGCCCAGGAAACAGATCCTCCTGAACTTGAGCCTTGAAATAACTGCAGTTCTAGCTGACATCTTCACTGCAACCTTACAAAAGACCTTGAGGCATGCATCCCCAGCTAAGTAGCGCCTGGATTCCTGAACCACAGGGCCTGTGAAATGATAAATGATTGTTGTGTTAAGCCACTAAACTTGGGGTAGCTTATTATATATATATAGCACAGATAACCAAGACAGGTATTGGTACATGGAAATGGGATGATGCCATACAATAACACCTAAAAACGTGGGAGTAGCTTTAGAACCAGGTGACAGACAGAGGCTGGAACAATTTGGAGACACAGGCTAAAGAAATCCTAAATTGCCTTGAATAGACTGTGAGTGGAAATGTGGAGTTTGAGGACACTGCCAGTGAGGGTACAAGAGGAAGTGAAGAACATGGACTGGAAACTGGAGGAAAGAGAATCTTATGTGGGGGCAGAAAGCAAGCTGTACACAGCTTGTGCCTCCTGAACTGGGTGATCTGCTGCAGGAAATTGCCAAGGAGGTGTTTGAAGGTGCCTCCTGGCTTCTTCTTGCCACAAGAAGCAAAGGGCTTCTTGAGCAAAAAGCCCTTGAGCAAAGGGCTGTTAAACAAAAGAAACCAAGACGAGAGCTGCGAGCTACCTAGTCTCTCTAGATGGCATAGATGTCGCTGCTAGGACATGGCTTCCAAGCAAAGATCAAAGAGAAGGCAGAGGAGGGCTTATGTCTAAGAGACCTGTGGGCCTTTACCTAATGGGGTGAATCACAGTGAGAGTCACAGGAGGCTGTGTGGCTCCTGTGAGAGAACAGGTAGCAAAAACACTACTAGCTCAAACTGAAAGGGTACAAAATTAAACAAAGCCACTGGATTCCCAAAATTGTTCTGAGAAAATTCCCCCACTGCAGAGATGTACAGAAGAAATGGGAGAAAAAGAAATTCAGATGGCAGAGCCAAGAAACATGGAGAATTATTCCAGACATTGAGGCAATAGAGGAAACAAGCCTAAGGTGAAGAGGAGGAGGAAATGGTCAGAGTGAGGTGCTTGAGACTGAAATACAGAGTACGGTTACCGGTAATGGCAAGGTCTGGAGCAAGTCCACAAGAATGGGTGAACTAGATGGGGTGGAAAAGCAAGAATAGGGAAAGTAAAGCCTTTAAGAAGTTGAAGGTCATCCATATGGACATGGAAATCACCAGGAACGCGGACAGGGAATAGTAAAGAGACAGCGTAAACCAGGCAGTTACAGAAGCCCAAACTCTTTGGATGACCCTTATTCATCCACCTCCATTTCTCACCATTCCCCAACTTGTAACGCAACCACACTTACCGTTTCATGTCCTCAAATGACCAGATGTGACCTTGGGACCTTGCAAATGCTCCTCACTCTACCTGACCTTGGGACCTTGCAAATGCTCCTCACTCTACCTGGTTCATCCTGTGTCCCCCTTGTAATCCAGGCAGATACTTCTAGTGCCTATCTCTATGTGTTTTCACAAGTCCCTGTGTTTATTTCACCAGTGTTTTCAAACTTTGTTATGTTCCTATCTTCACTGTTAGCTCCAAGAGGGCAAGGGCTGTGTCTGAGCGGTTCAGCGTGGTTGCCCATACTCAGCTCGGTGGCTGGTGCACACAGTAGACATCTCATGAAGGAAGAAAAGGATTTCTCTTCCATGTCAAAGATAAAATATCCTAAAGCAGTTCCAAAATAGCACATTTCTATGGTATCTCTCCTTTGGATTCTCTACAAACATTAATATCTGAGCTCAAACAATGCTTTCCCTTAAGGGACATATTTATAGGGCTTTAAACCCCTTATAAACATTAGGTTTTAGTTCCTTTAAGAAACATACTTATTTATACATAGAAGCATTTGAAAGATTTCTTCCAAGGATTCTCTAATGTCTGGAGAAGGGGATTTTGATTTAAAATCTCTTCTTTTTTAAATATATATTTTTTTAAGATTTTATTTATTTATTTGTCAGAGAGAGAGAGAGAGAGAGAGAGAGCCAGAGAGTGAGCACAGGCAGACAAAGTGGCAGGCAGAGGCAGAGGGAGAAGCAGGCTCCCCGCTGAGCAAGGAGCCCGATGTGGGACTCGATTCCAGGATGCTGGGATCATGACCTGAGCCGAAGGCAGCCGCTTAACCAACTGAGCCACCCAGGCGTCCCGATTTAAAATCTCTTCTTACAGAAACCACCCTTATGGATTTTCCCTCCCATGGAGGTCTTGTTCATTATACTGACTATCTCTTCCTCCTAATTTGAAAAGTCTTATTTAAATTATTTGGAGATATAGTGCCAAAGATGCAGACAACAGAATTCAAGACAGAAATAGCGTGTAACAATGGGTAAAATGGACATATTAACCAAATTGTATAAAGGAGAGAACAATTAATGTGGGAGGGGGAATGCCACAACCCCACAATATTTCTCAAACTGCATGCAATTATGATAAGTTTTCCTGTACTGATATTTTTAGAAGCCTGAGTTCAAAATAAAAGCAGTTCAGGATGCCTGGGTGTTTCAGGCAGTTAAGCACCTGACTCTTGATTTCAGCTCAGGTCATGATCTTAGGGCTGTGAGAGGGAGCCCTGAGTCAGGCTCTGTGCTGGGTGGGGAGCCTGTTTAAGATTCTCCCTCTCCCTCTGCCCCTCCTCCAACTTCTCTCTCTCCATCTCTAAAAATAATAATAATAATAACAACAGCAGGTCAAAACAATCTGCTAAGTTGAGCAAGTTAAAAATCTAGTTAATTTATCATAATTTTCTCATTTTCCTGGGTCTGACAATTTATATGAATAGACCAGTGACAACTTGGCTGAGTGAAGCGAAATGAAAATTCTTAGCTGTAGCCAAGTTACTATGCAACTTTGTAATATTCTGATATATTTAGATGTATCTTTTTCTGAAAATGCAGACCTCTAATGTAAATATAATCTATACATAATAAAATTTAAATCCTTACAGATAGTTACAGAGCTTTAACACCAAGTACACTGCCCTACCCTGCTGATAATATTTGAAATTCTCTTGAATAAGCACCCAGAGAGTTTCTGATTACCATCCAAAATATTTAGGTCATCGTAGGAATGTGCTACATTGCAAAGGAATTCTTTTCTCTGAACCAAAATCTATTTTGCTCAATAAAGTAGGAAATTTTCTGTTCTAAACTTCAAATATATCTCCAACCAAAAGAGGGTTTCCTTTCTTTCCTCATTACTCAAAGTTGAAGTGAGCCTCCTTCATTTTAAGACCAACCTTCCATCTGTGCTCTCTTCCTGGAACTTACTTATTGAAATATTCACTCTCTGTCATAGATCTTCAATGGATTCTCTTCCACCATATCTTCAACCTTTCTCTCCCTACCGGGTCATACTCTACAGACTAGAAACAAGCTTATTCTTTCCTGTCCTCTTAATGTCCACCCTTGGCTGTCCATCACCAATTACTACTCCAACCTTTCCCACTTTACAACCTGTTACTTTGTTGGCCTCTGGAGATCCATAGCGCAGTCATTTCTGTTGTGAACATGAATCTAGGTTTCCTGGCTGCCCAGCATTTGTCTGGAAAATCTAACATTGTGTACAGCTCAAACACTGGCAGCTGGGGGCACCTTCTCACCAATCAGGCAGTCCCATTCAGAACGCTGGCCCTAATGAGAACTCCCCAAAGAAGCAGGGGCTAGCAGACTTCCAGAGTCACCTAGAATTCAGCTGCACTAGCCATCCCCACCTAAGGCTTCCACAACAATCTTGTGCTCCCATGGTTTCATGTACATTCCTAAACAACATACAAGAGTAACTACTCCAACTGAAGCCAGTGTGAATCTGCCCCAACACTAGTCTGTGATGCCTCCCAGACAGACAGCATAACCCTTCTTTTTTTGTTAACATCTTTAAATTTCTTTTGGTGAACTGAATTTAAATTAAAAAATTAATTATTTTAATTTAAAATGATTTTAAAATATAATTAATATAATTATTTTATTTAAAATATACATAACATAAAATTTTCCATTCTGAGTGCACAGTTCAGTGACAGTAGTACATTCACACTGTCCAATAATCATCACCACCATCCAGCTTCAGAACTCTTCTCACCTTCCCAAACTGAAATTCTGTACATTAAACAGGAACTCGCTATCACCCCCACCCCTAGTCCCTGGTAACCACTATTCTACTTCCTATCTTGACTCGTGTTTATATGGACAGTTTCTAGCACATTGCCTCTCAACGGTATGCCCTCAAAACTGCAAAGAATTAGTCTCTTTCTCCTTAAGCATCACAGAAAAGAACAAATGAGGAAAAATTTTTCAAGAGCTAAAATTCATCTAGAAATAATACGTATTGTCACTGGAGTTATTAGGAAACTTGAATGATGGCTTCGCTGGAACCGTAAGTATATGGCTATTTAAAACCACCATTTTGACTCTCTACCCTGCACAAATAAATATTGAACACTTACATTTCTAAGCTAATAAAATGATCAAAGAGGAGAAAAGGATCTGCTTGAAAAAGAAATGATAACAAGTTTTCCCCCTGCACTCAAATATCTAAGAGCCCTGAACTGAGTTCATCCTTCTTGCAGAATATACGCCCATCCGTAATTGCTGTGTCTTGCTACCTTAATCAACAGGAGGAGCAAAGAGGAAACCGAATAGAGATTAATATTGAATGAAAAATACATAAAACTGCCCTCTAGAAATGGACATACATACAAAAGGAAATGTAGGGAGAGGAGAGTTTTCATAACCCACTCTGTATATGGAAGCTCTAGCATTAAAAAAAAAATTGTATCGTAGAAATTTCCAAATTAATTTAGTTGGCACTTACAGAACATATAAAAGATGGACCTTAAGGTCATAAGTCTTGAAAGGATTCTTAAATAAAGACTCCATATAACAGATGAATAATTTCAAGTCCTCTTTCATCCAGCACTGTATGTTCCAGTTTGCACCTGAATTAAAAATAAACTACATTAAATCTGAAAAACATTCAGAACAACTCAGTGAAAGAGAAGAACTAAATTAAATTTACCAGTGTTCTGATACAACTTCCATTACCTATTCTGAGAGAAAAAGAACCGGCTCTAACCAGTGGTGTGTATCTACCTAAGTCTCTTAGCCCCCGAGGCCCCCAGTTTCCTTTTAGGTAAAGTAACAGAGTTAAATTCTCAAACTCTTTTTTTTTTGTTTTCCCCAAATCTTCAACTGCTTAAGTAGGACAAAAGACCTCACCTAGCTCAGTTTATGCTCACTTTCGAAGAGGAAAAAAAAAATTCAATATCAAGGGACGAGAAAATGTGGAGCAGTATTTCTGAGTCTGCTTTAGCACTAAAAGCACAGTGATTCACATGTGAACCATGATTCATGTCTTGAATTCTTGTTATTGTAATATCATGGGCCCCAAATACAACTGATGCAAATATACTTCACTGTGCACTGGAAAACTCACCTGGTAATAAATTATTGGTGATTTGTAATTTAAAAAGCAAGAATAGCAACAACTACAAATAATGGCTAACCCAAGACAACGCTAACATATTTCCCCAAACCTGAAGGATTTGTAGCTGGTCGGGATTTTACAACACTGTGGAGCCCTTATGAAGCAAACAGCATGCCTGATAGAACCACCTGTTGAAATCCTCAGCAACCGCGACTTAACGTCCAATTTTAGTTAAACTCACTAAGAAGCGACTGGTTATGGAAGCTTTATTTATGTGTAAAATTTAAATCTACAGCATCATAATCAGAAAGTACTAACACTTTTTGATCAAAGCTCATCACAAAGACCCTGCCTTATTAAGTTCACTCTTGGTATATTTAATAATTGCCGAATAGCTAAGTTCCCCTATGAATTAAAAAAAATATGCCTCATTTAAAATTAAATGAATTTTATTAATTAATGCCATCGACTCATTTGGAGACACTAGGAGCTATTACTATTAACTTGTTTTAAAACTCTGATTTTATTGTATATTTATGCTTTTTCTTACTCCTGCACTAATTTCAATGAACTGGAGCGTTTCTACCATCTAATCAGTGATGCTCAACCAGGGACAATTTGGCCCTCAGGGGCATCTGGCAGTATTTGGAGATATGTTTGGGGGAAGGAGCTACTTGCATCTAATAGGCAGAAGCCAGGGATGTTACTAAACATCCTACAATGCACAGAACAGCCCCCCATAACCAAGAATTGTCTGGCCCAAAATGTTAACAATGTTGACATTGAGAAATTCTGATTAACCGTTTATAGGAGTGTTATACTTATGTGCGCCTCTATTTTCATACTATAGGTCTCTGTATACTGATTTAATTGATGCTGCTCTGTTAGCTTTTCCAGAAGGCTTGGAAATAACTTTGTGGTTTTGATTTTCAGATGCAGAATTATTACACTAGCTACATTCACAACAAAACCCCCTTGATTTAAAATATGTAATTGGCTGCTGAGAGATTCCTTGCTTGAACAAATATTATTCATAAGTGTTTTAAAATTTAACTAATTCAACAGTTGAATATTTTTAAAAGATTTTATTTATTTATTAGAGATAGACAGAGAACACAAGCCAGGGGTTGGGGAAAGGCAGAGGGAGTGGAGAAGCAGACTCCCCACTAAGCAAGGAGCCCAATGCGGAGCTCGATTCCAGGATCCTGAGATCATGACCTGAGCTGAAGGTAGATGCTTAACCAACTGAGCCACCCAGGTGCCCCCAACAGTTGAATATTTTGAATATTTTATCTATTCAACAAAATAAGGTGTGCTTTTTCTATTTTAAAGCAAATTTAGAAGATTGCAAGTAATAGATTTATAGGGAAAAAGAGTCCCCTCATTGTATTTTTATAAAATATAAAATAATTTGGGGCTCATTAGTTTGGTCACATGATGAATCATAATTTTATTACTAATACAAAATGATGATACGTATTAAGAATCCCATCTATATTACATTTTTTTCATACAGGTTTCAGAGAAGGAAAACATTTAGTTTAAAACAGTTACTAGGGGAACATCTGGGTGGCTTGGTTAAGCAACTGCCTTCGGCTCCAGTCATGATCCCAGGGTCCTGGGATCGAGCTCCACATCGGGCTCCCTGCTCTTCCAGGAGCCTGTTTCTTCCTCTCTCTTTGCCAGCCACTCTGCCTGCTTATGCTCTCTCTCTCTGTCAAATAAATAAATAAAATATTTTTAAAAAACACAAAAAACACAGTTAATAGGTAATGCTTGGAACATTAATATACTTACCTATTTGTTGAAAAACTAAAGAATTCACTGTTGAAACAAAGGCCTTCCCGTCAATGTTGTCTGCATGTACAGAACAGTTCTTATCTTCCTTGCTCCAAAAGCAACAGTAGAAAGTTGTTTTGGAAGATAAGTTAGAAAAGTAGGTAGTACTCAAATTCAATTTAGCTTTGACAACTGCCTCATAATGTTCGTTCAGATGGGAAGTGTTCTTGGAGATTCCAGTTGGCAAGAGGAAGTCGTAGGTTGTATTTGGTGGCATGCAAGACAGCTTAAATCTCCAGGGAGTAATTGGATATGCCAAGTTAAGTGCAGTTGTCAAATAAATAAATTCTGTTAGGATATTAAAGACACAGAGAAAAACAATTCGTCATTTTGATTAAGACGTAAATAGGAAATACCTGAGATTAAACCATGTAGTGCTCAGTCTGTGCCTAATGCAGAGCTCTGGGCTTCCATTATACAATGTGTGATACTTGGAAGGGTACATTAATTTACTGAGATAACTTCACCCTTTAGCACCTCTTCTTGGAAATCTGAAAATTGCTTTGAAAATTGAATTCCAATGCTTCAAATGAAGCATTTGAAAATGCTTCATTTTCCTGTTTAATCTAGCCTTCTATATTTACATTTTAATGAAAAAATTATAGCTAAATATTTCAATCACTTTTTCTTAAAATAATTATTCTTTTTTTATATTAACATATAATGTATTATTTGGTTCAGGGGTACAGGTCTGTGATTCATCAGTCTTACACAATTCATAGTGCTTACCATAGCACATACCTTCCCCAGTGTCCGTCCCCAGCCACCCCATCTCTTCCACTCTCCTCCACTCCACCAACCCTCAGTTTGTTTCTTGAGATGAAGAGTCTCTTATGGTTTGTCTCCCTCTCTGGTTTCATCTTGTTTCATTTTTCCCTCCTTTCCCTTATGATCATCTGTCTTGTTTCTTAAATTCCTCATATCAGTGAGATCATAGGATAATTGTCTTTCTCTGTTTGACTTAATTCGTTTACCATAATACTCTCTAATTCCATCCATGTCATTAAAAATGGCAAGATTTTGTGTTTTTTGATGGCTGATACTCCATTGTATGTATATACCACATCTTCTTTATCCATTCATCTGCTGATGGACATCTAGGCTCTTTCCATAGTTTGGCTATTGTGGACATCGCTGCTATAAACATTTGGGTGCATGTGCCCCTTCGGATCACTACGTTTGTATCTTTGGGGTAAATACTCAGTAACGCAATTGCTGGGTCGTAGGGTAGCTCTATTTTCAACTTTTTAAGGAACCTCCATACTGTTTTCCAGAGTGGCTGCATCAGCTTGCATTCTCACTAACAATGTAAGAGGGTTCCCCTTTCTCCGCATCCTGGCCAATACCTGTCGCTTCCTGACTTTAGCCATCCTGACTGGTGTGAAGTGGTATCTCCCTGTGGTTTTGATTTGTGTTTCCCTGATGCCAAGTGATGTTGAGCACTTAAAAAAAATATTCTAATGAGCTTCCAGTATAAGTGGGAAATATCTGGATGTGCAATTATATAAACAAATATTAAAGTGTTGTTTTAATATTTCTTAAAGAAAATGTCAGCAAAATGTTAGCACTATGAGTGTTTTTAGAAGAGTTTGTCTTTAGCATCAGAACAACTGGATGATCTCCTGAATCTACCCATGATCCTCAGATGTATGACATTGTCTAAGACATGTCTTTAATGCACTCTCCAAGAATCAATGCACAAAGACAGGAAAATTCCATTGCTGATTAAAGACAATTCTCACTTTTTAGACATATAAAAATTAAAAATAATTATATAATCTCATACCCAAAAAATTCTGAAGAGTGGTACTTGTTTTTTTAATTAGTAATTGTTTGAAAATAAAATAATAATTAATTCTCAATAATTCTTTCTTTTACAAGTTACTCATATAATTCAGCAGGCTGTGTTGCTTCACATACAAACCAATGCAGAATGAGAATTCTGAGAATTTTGCATGGATTTGCATGGAATGAGAATTTTGAAGAATTAGGGTAAATGTGAAAACGTAAGAAAATTACAATTTTTTTTAAAAACCAGTTCACCAAAAAAGCTTTAAATTATTAAAGTAATATATGTTAAAATATCTAAATAATATATAGGTAATGACTGTTAAAGTTTGATTTCTAGACTTTTCCATAAAAGTGAACTAACATAAAAAGGTATCAGATGCAAAAATTAAAGTGAACATGACCAACATGACTAACATTTTGCCCACACTGATAACAATTAGGTATCATAACATCATCAAAAGTGACTCCTCATTACAACTGTGCTCCTTTGGACTTCATCTTTCTAACATCTTTCTGAAATTAGCACATGTCAATAAAAACAGGTTATTTCTTTGGTTTTACAAAACTATTAATATTTGTTGGTATTAAATAAAAGCACATTTTCTAGCTGCACATGGAATATTCAGTTGGCTGAACTGAAATGAGTCTAAAATCCTCAAAGAAGTATTTGAAATTTAAAATGTAATAATAAACATCGTAGACATAGCAACTATTGAATCAGTTTAATTAAAAGATGGTTCTATTTTACACGCTTCTTTTGCAAATAATATTTCTTTCCCTCCAGATGAGCCCTAAACAGCCAGGAATCCAGAATTTGCATCTGAAGGCATATGTTATCATGGTAACAACATCCCAAGAACTCTCCTGATTCACAAAACTTCATCAAACAACAAACCTTTTGGAAAGCCAATGTGAAACACATTGAATGGAGCCTAATAAAAATGAGTAAATTCTCTCATTGGGGAGAGAATGAATATGTTGTTACTTTTTGATAGTCCCTTGTAGTATAGGTTTTCTGAAATCTGTTAACGGTGGAGTTATTATGGGTATTTTCTATAAATCTATAAATGGCTACAAGAAGAAAGAACAGTATGCATGAAGAAAACTTGGAGAGAAGCTTAGAAGAGCACCTTCAGATTGGATTAGCCAAGGAGATGCTTCGAACACACAGGTGGACAGCTGGACAAGCTCCCAATATGGCTGCCAGATAAAATGGGGTTTTGTTAAAAAAAAAAAAGCTTGACTTTAATTTTTTAAAAGATTTTATTTATTTACTTGACAGAGAAAGAGCACAAGCAGGAGGAGCAGTAGACGGAGAGGGAGAAGCAGGTTCCTTGCTCAGTAAGGAGTCTGATGCAGGGCTTGATCCCATGACTCTGGGATCATGACCTGAGCTGAAGGCAGATGTTTAACTGACTGAGGCACCCAGACTCCCCAGCCTGACTTTAGTTTTAAAAAAACTTGGAACACAGCCTAAATTAGATGATTTGAGGGTTTTGGGTTGTTTTATTTTTAAATCAAAATATCTCTAGAATGCAGTAAGAAACAAGTCAGAGAATACTATGTTCAAAAGTCATTGATGGAGAGGAGAAGGGAGTTGAGGGAAATTGGGGGGGAGATGAATCATGAGAGACTATGGACTCTGAAAAACAACCTGAGGGTTTTGAAGGGGCAGGGGGTGGGAGGTTGGGGGAGCCAGGTGGTGGGTATTATGGAGGGCACGCATTGCATGGAGCACTGGGTGTGTTGTAAAACTATGAATTCTGTTACGCTGAAAAGAAATGAAATTAATTTAAAAAAAAAAGTCATTGGTGGGGCGGGCGCCTGTGTGGCCCACGTGCTTAGTGCCTGCTTTCTGCTCAAGTCATGATCCAGCTCCTGGGATGGACCCAGGCCTTGGGCTCAGTGCTCAGCGGGGAGTCTGCTTCTCCCACTCATGTTCTTTCTCTCTCTCTCTCTCAAATAAATAAATAATTTTTTTTTTTAAAAAGTCAGTGGCATCACTCGGCATCAGGGAAATACAAATTAAAACCACAATGAGATATCACCTCACACCAGTCAGAATGGCTAAAATTAACAAGTCAGGAAATGACAGATGCTGGCGAGGATGAGGAGAAAGGGGAACCCTCCTACACTGTTGGTGGGAATGCAAGCTGGTGCAACCTCTCTGGAAAACAGCGTGGAGGTTCCTCAAAAAGTTGAAAATAGAACTACCCTATGACCCAGCAATTGCACTACTGGGTATTTACCCTAAAGATACAAACGTAGTGATCCGAAGGGGCACGTGCACCCGAATGTTTATAGCAGCA